>JAAWXA010000031.1:2102318-2361907 GCA_038090715.1 Florisuga fusca | reverse complement strand
GGTGCCACCTCCCCGCCGCCAGTGCCCTCGGTCCCGCTGCCCCCCTGCCGCCGCAGCGGTGGGGGATGTGGCACGTCGCGGTGCTGCCGGGGTGTAGCTCATTCCTGATGCCGCTGTTTGTCGCTGAGTTTTGAAGAGATTTATTGGCTGGCTCTTGCTAAACCACGCTTGAGTAATCCGAGCTGCTGCGCGCCGTGGTGAAGCCCGCAGGGGGGGAACGTCACTCTCTCTGGCAGCGGAGCAACGTTAGTCTTCCAGCCCTCTAACCATCACTACAGCGTCGGAAACTGCCGGGTCACAGCCATTTGCTTTGGAAAATTGGCGGTGTTTGGTGCTAGAGATCGATTACCCTTGTAATCTTCCCCCCACCTCCTCCTGCTTACCCCACCCCTTCCCACCCCAGACAATAGCGTCCGAGCTCCTCCAGGAAAAAAATATAGAAAAGAAAGCAAGGAAAGAAAGAGAAAAAGAAAGAAAAAGAAAGAAAGAAAGAAAGAAACTGGGGGATGGAAATTACTCCAATGGGAAAAGCGTGTATCTAGAAGTGGTGCTAATGGGAAGAGATTTCCGAGCTCCAGAGGACGATGATTTGTCACAAAGTGTAGCTGTGCTTTGGGCTGGAGCTGTGTAGGAGATCTTTGGAGAAGTCATTGTGCACAGAAAACGGAAGACCTGTACAAACATGCCTGTTCGCAGAGGTCATGTGGCACCACAAAATACATTTTTGGGTACAATCATACGAAAATTTGAAGGGCAAAGTAAGTTCTCTCTTTCTATCTATTTTGCTACAGTAGTTTGATTCTGCTTGTGACTAAATGGACAGCAGCTCCAGACTTTTAAGTTTGTAGCTCGGAAAGAAAACCCTCGAGGTAAGAGGGGAACCCTGGACGGAGTAAAATTATTTCTGATATATGCAGATTACCGATTGGAATTATTGAGTTCCCCCAACCCCCTTTTCAAGTAATAGTTTGTGGGGGGTCTGGGGGGCTTTTTGTTGTTTTTTTTTCTTTATAGCTGTAGAAGTTACATCCCTTACCACCTTCTGGCGTGAGATGGCTCTAAAAGCAGAATGTACAACCGTGCTGCCTGTGCAATCTCTAAAAAAATAAGCTAGATTTATTACTATTGTTGTTGTTATTATTAACTATTGTAATCTTTTCAAAACAGGACAGTCAAACTTTGATTTAGAGAAAATAGATCATATGCAGAGCAGTTATTAAAAGGAAAATACTCTCTTACCTTGTTGTCATGACTGCATTTTAATATAGCTGTCAAATGTTTCTGCTTTGTTTATGCAAGCCTAAAATATCAAACTAGTGCAAATGCATCCTCAAGGAGAGTCTGAGATCTTTTCCAATGCAGCAGTTTACTACCTGTCGAGGAGGGTGAAGCTGAAGTGTTTTTCCTGGTCAGAACTCTGGTGTACTGTTAACAGTAAGGACTGCTTGATGCTTAAAACAAACTTCATTTAGAAACAGTAGTTTTGATATATGTGCATGTATTTAAATATTTAGCATATTTTTAGTATCAGACTGGTGCAAACCCTTACAGCCAACTCCAGATTATACATTCTTCATGATACTTAAACCCATGTTGCCAATTTAATATTTAGATTGTTTGAGAAAAAAATGAAGACATTTTCTGAAGTCCTAATTTATCTAAATGCTAATTCAGTGTTGCTACTCAAGTAAAGTTTTTCTCATGTAAAGTGCACATATTTTGAAGAGATTAAAGCCCTGCCTACTAACTGGGCAAGTGATAGTGAAATTCCACATGATTGAAAGACAATAGAAGAAGCAAGAATGAAATCTATATTTTTATCTCCAAATATTTCACTGTGTTGAAAGACAGAATATCTTTAAAATTTCCAAAACTTTAGTGCTAACTTAGTGCCAAGTAAATAGTATTTATAAGGCAAGGGACCTACTACTGTGCTTAAATAAGCAGAAATTCATACAGTTACCAGTAGATGTATCAAAGCTACACATTTATACTTACAATAGGATTAGTGTGCTAGAGTGGCAAATAGAAACAAAGGAAGTAACAGTTGAAAACAGTAGAACCTTTCTCTCAGGTGAGGGTTTAGGAAAGGATGACAGACTGAGGCACAGAACTTCAGCAGACAGTGCAAACTGTTTCCAACATCACAAGCTTTCTTTTTCATTTATGTTCACGCTTTTTTTTTTTTTTTTTTATTTACTTTTATAAATGTAACTTCTAAAACAATCACAGAGAAGAAATCAATCACATTCATTTCTAGATAGCTTTGTTAAAATACTGACTATAAACTTTCAGCCATTCACCTCATTGAAAAACCCTACAGAGTAGACTGAGGTGGTTGGACCATATCCCATGAAGCCCTTCACTTGAGTACAGCCCCCTTCCAAAAGCCCCATTTACCTTAAAAGAAGCTATTAACTTTTCAAGGACTTGCCCAGTCACAGCTGACAGGATGGTGTTCATCACATGTGTTTCAGTGAAACTAGAAAAGGCAAAATATTGATGCCAAAAAGAGTTCTGCAAAAGACACTGCATAATCTGGTTTTATTTCCTGAAAAGACTTCATCTTTAATGTCTTCTAAATTTATTGAAGTTCCTTTAAAAGCTATGGATAAGAATAGGTGCATTAAATGACTGAAATCTCTGAATTTCAGGCATCGCAGTAAAAAGGGTTGTTTAGCATCTATCAATGCAATCAACACTTTATGAAATGTTGAAAGAATACTAAAAAATGCATCACTTTCTTTTATTGCAGATAAAAAATTCATCATTGCTAATGCTAGAGTGCAGAATTGTGCTATCATCTACTGCAATGATGGGTTCTGTGAGATGACTGGGTTCTCCAGGCCAGATGTCATGCAGAAACCTTGTACCTGTGATTTTCTTCATGGGCCAGAGACCAAAAGACATCATATTGCCCAAATTGCTCAAGCACTGCTGGGGTCAGAGGAGAGGAAAGTAGAAGTCACCTATTATCACAAAGATGGTAAAGTCTGTTTTTATTTTCAAGACATTTTGTGTGTTTGGTTGTCAGTTGTCTGGTGAAAGAAGTGTGAGTGATCTGCTGGCCAGACCCTTTGCTGGAGTAATGTAGTTTCTCTGAAGTCTAGTGAAGTAGGCTTATGTACACCAGTAAGGGAATCTGCCCTGAAAGCAGTGGGTGTAAAAAGCATATCACCGTGCGCTGACTCTTAACAGCTGAATGAAGCTAGCACTCTGTTTGCAACTGTTGAACTGAAGTTCTCTTCTTGGTTGGTTTAAGGCAGATGTAAGTCTCCTGAAGTAAACAGCTGTACAACAACGTACAGATAACACAAGCATAGAGGTGACATCCTTTGAATGCTAATTTTTATGAACTGTTTCATCTCGCAGGACATGGGAATACTGTATTAGTTTCAGGGGGCTTAACTCTACGTATGCCTCACATAATTGGATTCGAATTTAGATGCAGTAAACTGGAAAAAGTACAAGGTTAGAAGTAGCAAAAAGTTGGCCTACGATGAAGAACGCATTATGAAGCTCATGAAGAAGGGGACAAACCTTCTACAGAGATGAGATATTTTGGGGTTGTAGTACCTGCAGAAGTTGTCCTAGAATTATGTTGACAGAGTAAAAATTTTGGGATGGCTGCTGTGAAGTTTCCCTGTCACTCAGCAATGATTCAGTATGTGAAGAATGGCTATATCTGCTACGCTGATGCTTCATTCCTGTTATGATCACAAGATGAATAAGCGGCTGTATTTGCAGATTAAAAAACTCATACACATGAAAACTAATTATGATTCATAATAGTTATATGTAGGTGGGTTTTTTTATTAATTGCCCAAGGTTATTCACAGAAATAGCCATCCTTCAAGCAAATCCAAGTAATGGATAATCGGGGTGTACCTTATTCTGGCTTTTACTGTGCACACTCTTGGAAGAACAAAAAGGAAATTCATATTCAAATGCTGAGCTTAAATTAGTTCTGGAGAAGTGCCAATGTGTTGTTTGCATCAATTTTAGAATCACATGCAATGGATGCTCTTGCATTTTAAAGTCACAGAGTTAAACCCTGTTCTCAATATTTCTTCTGTTATCTCGGAGAGACTTAAGTAATATTATTTTTAGCTTAGGCTAGTATAATTCAGGACTCAGACCAACCATTCTACCCATGATACCAATATATAAGTATATTCTTCTTAGGACATTCTCAGTAGAGTCCTTTATTCTTAGATCTGGTTCAGTGGTTTGGAGTAGATTTCGGTCAAAATTTGCTGTTGTAGCTATCCCTTGAACATAGATTTCTCAGGAGACCTGACACCATGTGTCTTTTCACATCTAGCCTGTGCTTGTGTTAACTTGGTGTGTGTTAAAAATAATATTGCAAAAGGAGAATGTCATTGCTAACTTGTCACAGCCACCAGCCTAAAGCACTGTTTTGGATACAGTCATTTAAAAGTGCTTCAGTCTCCCAAGATATTAGGAGGGAGGGAAATGCACTTGACTAAAGTACTGCTAATCTGTCAATTACTGTAAATATATAGTTTTCTAAAATAATGTATTGTGGCATTGTGCAACATATCATGATCTGTTTGAGGCAAACCAAAGTAAAATAGTCCTTCAAAAAATATTTTAAAAACATTTTTTAAATTTTGAAGTATATTATAAATAAGGGTTATGTATTATTCAGCGTAAACAATCCTATGCATAAGGGTTTTCAGTTACTTCACTTCTCGGTGAATAGTTTCTTTGAATTACTAGATCATAGGCTTCAAGGTTAAGGAATTTCAAAAGCTACAGATAACAGTCCAAGACAGATTTGGGGGTTAACTCCTCCGAATTTTTCTGTCTACATGTCAGCAGGACTTACCATATGCTCTATATGCACTACTAAATTTAACCAAACACCAGTGAATTATTTTGAACTGCAAAAATAACTTAAAATATCAAATAACTGATTACAGGCAAAAATCAACAAAATACAAGATAGGTCTGACACTCAACTGTGTAAATGTCTGACAGCTTGGTTATTTATGTAGAGTTTTTTGTTTCGTACCACATAATGTTAAAATTCTTTACAAAATATGATAAAAGGTTGTTAAGTTTATGTGGTATCATAAAATTGAAATTACTTATATGATGAATATAATAAGTCTCAGTAAAATTAATTTATAATTACTCTCAATTACAGAAGACATATACTTCCGTATTCATCTTCTTCACATTTTCAATTTTTTTTTTTGCAATGCATAGAATATTTATATATATGCTCTGTATAAACCAAACCATATAACAATATACAGAATGCTGTGATACCCAGTAAGGACTTTCTCCAGGTTCTACAGCAAAATCAACATAAAGAATTTTCTAAATATCGGAGAGGCTGGTGACTGGTTAGTGGCTTATTTTATACTGGGTGCTGTGAGTGAATATGAGAATATTTTAAGAGGAAAATACCAGCACACTTAGAAATCTAATTTTCAGGATGTGAGTAACCCAAGTTACTCCCATGAACTACCCACCGCTTGAAAGTTTTGTTTGTCATATTTCATAGCCACTCATTGTATAATATTTAATATAATACTAAGCATATGGGGGAGGAAGACAGTTCAGGAATACGTGACTCGCTTGAGGTTCCACCAACAGGAGCTTCTGAAGACTATATTACACAGTCCTGAATAAACACCCAGTGAATTGCAAATAAAACCTTATTCTGCACCACGCTATCATTTACTTTACATAAGCTATTGATTATATTAAAAATTATTTTAATATTTCAAAGTAAAGCAAATGGCAGTGCCATTAACCGCCTCACTTATAAATCTAATATAAACCGCCTCACTTATAAATCTAATCTGTCATCGCAAGTCCAGCAATGCAGGTATCAGAAAAGGAATCACTATAAATTGCTCCTTTTCTTTTTGTGTCTAAATATCATCTCACATAGTTTTAAAATGTCATAGCTTTAAGGTTCAATTTAAAAGAAAATTTCTGAACTAGAATAATGGTATTGCATACGTACTGGGAATTAGGATTCTGATGTTCTCTAGTGGTCTCTAATCCCCTTTTCTAGATGAAAGAAAGCACGAGATTTTTAAACATCTTGATGATGCAAGACCAAATGCTGCTGTTTGTTCACTACTTTAATTTTTAGGCTATATCAAATGCTTGCAGAAAAGGGGACAGAAGAATTGGGAAAATTTAGTAGCAGGTTAATTTTCAGGAAGTGGCAGTTGCTTGGATCAACACCGCCTTAAATGCGGAACAGAGGTCAGAGGAAAATGCAAGTTTGATGTATCATGGTTCTATAAATGTGTTACCTAGCCTGGACACCTTTACCTTTCCATTGTGCCATGTGGGGAGGTGCAGATGGGAGGGGTAGAATACTTAAAATAACTTTATGTAGATTGTTTAGAAGGCATGGAGGAGGGATGTCAGCATTACCCACCCAGCAGGCCCTGTCGCAGCCACAGCAGTGCTGTCTTCACACAAGCTTTTGACATTTGCAGCCAAAAGCCTTAGAAGCTCCTCTTGCAAAACTTGTATCAGAATATTATTGTTATTACAGCCTACGTATGGTTTCATTCCTTCTCACTCCTTTTTCTTTTTAGAAGGGTATTTACACAATCGAGGCAAAGTTCTAGTCCTCTGTCTTGTTAGAATAGTGCCACCTTAGGCGATTAGGTAGTTATAAAAAAAAATCATTGCTGAGATAAAGGGTTAATGGGAACAGATGGATACCAAAACTGGGGGTCCAAATTTATGGATTCTCATCACGCAAAAAGCTTCACAAACATCAGTGGATATACTAATGGGATTAAAGAGTCTGTAAATTTATTTTTTACCGCAAATATTCCTTCTAAAAAAGAACAATAGATAAGTACAGACAGATCTCCAGAACTATTCCTTTGAAACAATTTTTTTTACTCTTGCCCTTAGACATTAACATCTGCCTAATTAAAAAATTATACTCTGATATTAAAGTAGCATTGTGGTGTATTCCACACTGTCTCACAATTTGTTTTCTTAAATCATACAGCTATATGATCTGCATTATAGTTGAAGGCAAGATGTTGTTTACACATAGTATCAATTCTTATTTTAATAAAGTTATTTGTGTTGAAAATGTTTGACAGCTCTTCCTTTGAGGACTCCATTTTGCAGTTTAAGTCATTATTGCATAAATAGTTCATGACAGCTGTAAAATACTGCTTGAGGTGGTAAAGCTGTAAAGCTTTTGACACAGAAGATATAATTATTTCAGGATTGAGAATGGATATATGATAATCAGAAAGAATTATATCACACTAAATACTTCTTTGCTTCTTATTCTGCACTCTGTGGACAGGAGCAGGCTGTATTTAACCTTACAGAGTATACCTGTTAAAGGGAAGTAAGGAGATTATTTAAGCTTACCCTGTACTCATCAGATACCCTAGGGATAAGCACTACAAAAGTCTATAGGTTTGAGCAAAGATAAGATTAAGCAATTATTTGCAGTGTTTACAAATCTCACTAATTACTTGCTATTCACACAGTCTGAGAAATATAATTTGCTATTGTTGACGACAAATTAAATATTTTTATTTTTCAAAACACATTAAGATTGCAAACTAATATTTTTTTCAGGTGTTTTAAGCTCTTTCTTTGAAGATCAGAAAACAAACAAAAAAAATTGTAAAAATACTGACAAAATAAACTGATAATTGTATTAAGTGTCCTTAACTAGAAAGATCAGTACTTCATTTAGAAGGTCTTCATCTAGACTTCAGCCAGCATAGGTATTTTCTCATCTGTTTGTTTTCTATAAATCCTGTGACCCTAATAATTTAAAATTCAACTGAAAAGAAAGACCTATATGCTGGTTCCCCTTAGACTAGCTCTAAGATGAGGGTCCACAAATGCAGTTGTGACTGTAGATTCAATGCCCTAATGAGAGCTGATGAGAAAGGTCAATTAATAAGTCAGTCACTAATACCCTGCATTTTGATAAAGTGTTACACCCCGACAAAAATCTCTCTAAAAACCTGTCTCGGTGCAAGTTTTTTCCAATTATCCTGAAAAAAAAAATTGAATGAAATCCAGAGTGTTACTGAAGGTGTCGAGCTGCTGGAAACATCCGACCTCTTCTTATGTCTGTAGTCTAATATTTTAACCTTAGGTTTTAATACTTGCCCTAAGAGATGAGACTGTCCTTTTAAAAGAGGGAGCACCATCAGCATCGAGGAAATACCTCAGTGATCAGACTATCTTCTTTACCCATCCTCATTCAGTTATGGTTCCTGTTACCACCCAGAACTGTGGGTCACATCTTATTCATATTTCCCATGGGATACCTAATAGTTATGATGAAGCAGCTTACAGATATACTAAATATGTATCTATAGGGGCCAATTACAACCATATTTTCAATTCCATGTCTTTACAATACATACTTTTTTCTTCTCAGGTTAGGATGAATTTATTTTCAATAAGAAGGGGGTTTTATAGATCTTTTTTCCATTTATGTGTTCCGGCTAATGAGAGACAGTATCTGAATAAAAAGGAAAAAAAAATTAAATTGCCTTTAAAATTATTATTTTTGTCAGCATTTAAGGTCAAAAAGATATTAGATATATCTAATTGTAACAATAATGAAGAATACAACTGCTATTATTACAGCGACTTCATCTTCAACAAAAAGAAAAGCCTTAACTCAATTTGGAAAAATCCCTTCTGACAGTTTTAAGTTCCTCCATGGCACAAATAAAAATCCTGCAGGAGAAGCCTTTCATTTCAATACAGTGTCCAGAGGGAAACTCTTCTGCCACTTCCATCATACATCATGAAATCACAGGGTCAACCTACACTAATCAAGGGACCCAAACTTCCTTTGCTTGAGCAGCAACTTAATGCTGACTTTTGAGACGATGGTCCCATGGTGGTAAGAAAAGTGTAACATTCTGGAGACAAGGCACTGAAAGGTTACAATAGTATACACATAATAAAAATTAAAGTTTTCCTAAGCTCTTTAGAATTATCCTTTGAACAAAAGTTTCACCTTCTAATTAGTCATTCCTTAACAAAGTTTTTTATTGGCTTTGAATATGCTCCTTTCAGTTTTAGTGAAAGCTATTTTGGGTTTGGATTATGACACAAAAAGAATAGAAGCTGTTAGTGTATTTTTGTGTGTGGTTTCACATGATTTTACTACGTTCTCTTTCTGTCTTCAGTGTGCATCCTTTCTAATGTTGCATTCTGATAAGGAAGTTATTCTGTACTCCACATTTGAATTATCGATTGGTTCTTTCTCCACCAAATTGGTCCCTACATCAAAAAGAGATGCAGAGAACAAATCATACATCATACCTTGTAATAGACATGGGAGGAAACCATCTGCTTTTCTAATAGCAGCCTTATGCATATTTGGTATTACAAAAGCTTCAGAACGTAACACTTTGAGTACTACCAATGGTGACATTGATGCTGTTCTCTCTGGTATCAAGCAACAGAAAGGGGATAGTGTTGTGGATTAGATTTTATGTTAGTGATTCCAAGTCCAGTTTTAAAGTGCTCCCTACGTATTTGATGTAGTGTATGACTTAGTCTATGTGCTATGCAGTCCCTATTCTTTACAGCTAAGTATGGAAAAAGCTTAAGCAGTATAGGATTCAGAGTAGCAAGACCAAGCTGACTATGGAAATAGCTAACTCACTCTGGAAACTTGTATATCTCGAATGCAATCAGAACTCTAGCTGTGAACCTAGATGTAGGCAGAGCAGATGCCTGACAATGACAGTGGAGTAATGTGGCTCTATAGTTACAGCTGCTTTCACACAGTCTACACCTCTGAATACTCACATCTCTGAGGTGAGAAATATTGGGATAATGATTTTCTATAGCTTGAAATTTCTAGAAGATACTGTTTCTGTTTTAAAGCAAATAATAATAATACTTTTTTTTTAGAAATTAAATGAAAATTTCATTTGTAAAGCAGAATTACAGCCATAACTGGCCACAAAATGCTTTTTGACACCCAGCATTTCCATAGATGCCCCATTCTATTTTCCCTTGCCAACTTTCTGTGATAATACAGCCTTTTAATTTCTTTTTTTTGTAATTCTTTAATTCAGTAATCAGTGAAATCTCATCAGTAAAGATTACAACAAAGGATACCATAACTGAATCTGAAAAAAGTCAAAGTGAACAGTATAAAGGGGAGGTGTTGTTGCCTTTTTCTGTTTTATTAACCAGAGCCCTCTTATAGATGTCATTATACCCAGGTTTGATAATGCCCCCAGTTATAACACATTTATGTTATCCACACAAAGAATATATTCCAGCTTCATTCTTAGCAAAGAGCAATCATATTGTCAAAACCTGAAGACTGTATTTAAATGTCAACATTATTAACAATGTCATTGCTGGTAGTGGAGTGGAAAAGGTTTGGACAGAAATCACAGCTGCCTTCAGGTACTTCCCTACCTATTGAAATCTCTCGCTTTCCTGTCCTTTTTCCTCCATAGTACCACAGTCAATAAAAATATTTTCTTTTATATTTTTCTGTGACCTCATTTAAATCCCTGATCTGCCACATGAGACTTCAGTGACAACCACAAAGTCTTGCTGAAATAGTCGGTTTAGTTCAGAGAAACACAAGAGTTTACTCCAGATATCAGGAAATTAGGGCTTATCACAATACCCACTGAATCCTGACAGTATCAATTTATGAAATGTTGACTCTTTAGACCAAATGAAATGATCTAACAGCTGATTTTTCTGCTCCCAGAAACACTCCCAAGGGCCTGAGAGCAAGATTATCAATACTCATGGATACAGGACTTGGCTTGTGCACCCACAGCTGTCACAGAATTAAACTGCAAAGTTTAATTTTTGCAACATTAAAAATCCTGATCTTTAGGTATTAGGGCACTGCTGGTACAGATGTATTAAGCCATTGCTAACTGGTATTAGCTGGATCTGGGCTACTACATACAAAGACAACAATTTAGGAAAGAAATATGCAAAGCATAGGCAAAACCTCTCTCCATTTTAATACACGGGGTAGACAGGAAGAGATCACTTCAGAACAAGGAGATATATATATATATTTATATTAGGGGTTTAGCCTTTGTCTTATACCTAGGCTGCTTGAAAGGCAGTTAATCATCATGTAAATATGTTTCATCACTAACACACATGTTCTAAAGCACTTATTCCCAGCTGTTCTCAGACTCTGGAGTCTGTGCCCTTTTGAGATTTATTTCTTAGAGCATTCTCTGCTTATTTTCATTCAAATCAATGCAAGTGTATCTCTGAAAATAGCTTGCAAATTTCCTTCCTTCAAAACTCATTTGTGTCAATCTGCTTTACTCCTTACTCTCTGGAAAAAAATGCCAGAAAATCTCATTGGTATGTTTACGGCTGTTGTACAAGAAATATTTGCTTTTTATACTTTCAAAAAAACATGAAACTCAGTAGTCCATGAATCCCATTGTCATGGTTTTTAAAGTAAAATACTGTTGCAGTTCTGTCTGCTTGCTCAAAAAATCTCTTTCAATTCACAAATGGAAAAGAAAGAAAACCTAAAGTCCATGTGATATTAAATAATAATAAAAGAAAGGACAATTTGTGCCATTTATCCATCATAAGTGCTCAGTTTTATTTTTGCATGCTAAACATACCAGGAATTAGTTTAACACCAAAGTCCATCCAACAGAAATTACTTCCTGAAAGGACTGTTTCTGGAGTCATGGACAACATAATAAGAGTATTACAACAGCCTTGAAGTACAAAACCAGGTAACTGTGTATCAATATTGGAGCCTTCTCTATGGATTAATGGAGCAGCTCCTGAAGGGATGGATTTGAGTGACAGCCCATGTATAATGCCAGTCCTGAGCTAGTCTGTGCTGATCCACATTTCACATCATCCTTAGTGCTTCTGTAAGTTATACCGATTATTTATGGCCACAAGAATATGAGATGGCACAGAAGCAGCTTTAGTAGTTTACCCATACAGATTCAAAGAAAAATATTCTAAGGGGAACAAGCTGAGCTTGAGTACTCTTTGTGGGTGACAACAGAACTGTATTAAGACTTTCCTTCTCTTTATCCTAAAACTTGCTTCAGGAGTAGAACTGGGGTCTAAGGAGCTGCTCTCAAATGCTTACAAAACTATTTAAAGACTTCTAAATGTTCCTGCAGCTACACGCAGTCAGCATCTGTTATATGTGATGTTTGGGGAACTTGTGCTAGGTGCGGGTGGCATCCCCCTTCTCTGGTTACTATTTATTTAAAGAGTAGGAAAGAGTAAGGAATACATGGTCCACAGGCAATTCTCCTTCCTAGCTGACAGGTTCAATTCAGTTTCATAAAAACTACACAAACCAAGAATATTACATATGAGGGAGCTTTTCAGTAGACCATGTGTGGGTCCATTTAGATTAATTTCTGGTGGTCTTTTTACCTTGTTTATGAAAAAAAACCAGCCTGCAGAAGCAGAATTGACAGTAGTGTCATTATGTCTGCAGAAGATGACATATACAAAACATAATTATTTGATAAATACAAGATGTGGCTGCTTGTATTTCAAACATGATTTCTCTCACATTTGAATGTGCAGTAGCAGTTTTCCCTGCTTCGTGGGAAATGAGTGAATTGTTTCTCATTTAAGTAATATTTTGGCCTTAATCCCTTTTACTTTCACCTTGGGATCTTTTTTCCCACAAACAAAAGAAGTTGTGAATAAAGCACTATATTTTCACTTTCTGAGGAATTCAGGAAAACATAATAACTGTTTTTTGAAATTATGAAAAAACAATGCTACATGTTTAATCTTGATTATTACCTGGAAAGTAACTAATTTTTGCCCCTTAGGGTACACAGACAGTAAAATGTCAGACATAATGAAAGTATTATAGTTATGAAGATCACACTGAGGTTCAGTAACTCCAAGGGAAATGACAGATCTGAAATTTTACACGTGAAAGTAAATTTAGGACTAAATTTTCAATTATATATATTGTGCCACATATATATGTATATAATGGAAAAGAGTATATATATATAAATAACTGTCACAAAAGAACCCCAAACCAGCCCAGAATTAACCAAGTTCAAGAAACAGATACCAAGAGTGAGAAGATGAAATTATATTCAACAGGGAATAGTTCTATAAAGTAAACTTAAATAGAAATTGCACTGCATAGGTATTATTCTTAAAAGAGTATCTCAGACCACAGGCCAAGTCTGAGAAAAAAGATGATGCAGTTATGCACGTCCTGTTAAAAAGAATAATTTCCTGAGAAATTATCAAGAGATAATTTCTAGACAATCTTATGTTTGAGAGGATACATACTGTAGTAGTGATCCTCAAGTGCCAGAATGGGGTTAGAGACAGCTGGGGTTATTCTGAACAGCCAAAGGGGCCCGACTTTTGTTCTCTTGCTATAGGGTTAAAGAATGTAAAGGTGGAATTAAGTCTTGTTTATTTTTTTCTCATGTATGCCCTATACATACAGATGTGGACAAGGAAGTTCAGCAGCTGCTAATCTTAACACATTTTCCAAATGGATAAAGCTTATCATTTGCAAACCTCACATTGGACTTTATTGTGATAGTTGTAGCACTTACTCAGGAGAACCATGAATCAGTCATGCAGAGTCTACGTGTCATTCCTAAACTAAATAGATGTTTTAAATGAAAGCAAAATTATATCTTATCTGAGCATTATTTGTCTTTCACAGGTGCTGTATGTATCATATAAAGAACAAAGCTTTATTTCCTCCACAAAAAAAAAAAAATCTCCCACTCCAAGCATTCAAATAACTGAAATATTATCAAACTGTATCTTGATTCATCTTTTTAGGTGTGTGTGAGGGAGAATGTCCTCTGTGATCCTGAATACTTGTGAGAATTACATAAACGTATCAATTGGAAAATGGACATTTCTGCAGGGTGTAGTGTATATGTTCAGATTCAACTCGCTCATCTCTAAATTTGATGTATTAACCAGGGATATTCTCATAATGTAGTTTAGATTGTAACTGTTTCCTCTCTTGGATTTCACCCTTTGTTTGTATCTTGGTTTTTAGAAACTGGCACAATCTGTACAACAAGCAATGCTTTGTTTCACGTGGGAGTCTTTAAATAGCATCCACTCAGACATGTTTGCTTTCAGAAAACATTCTGTTAGCATGGCAAGTATTATAACTAACACATATAACATTTTACCATTTCAGTCTAGTAAAGTCCTTTTGTTACATCGGTCTTTTACAGCTGTCAAATTTTTGCAGATTCAAGAAGAATTTGGGTCAGGAGGAGAGTTAGAAGGTTGTCCAGTCCAGCCTCCCACTGAAAGCAGGAGCAGCACAGAATTCAGACTAGGTTGCTTAGGTCTTAGTCCAGTTGGGTGCTAGTATGGAGACCACATGGCTTCCCTGGGCAAACAGTTCTCAGTTGTGCTTATAATGAAACTGGTTTCTCCTTATAGCATGTCAGGACCTCCTGTTTTAATGTAAAGCATTGTCTATCATTTTTCTGCCATGCACCTCAGTGAAGAACCTGCCTCCATCTCCTAGTAATTTCCTCATGGCTACTGAAAGGCTGTAGCTACATCCGTCAAAGCTGTCTCTTCTCTAGGCACTAGGCCAAAGCCAGTTTCCCCAGCCTCTCCTCATAGGACATGAGCTCTAAGTCCACATCCATCTTGGTGGCTTCTGCTGGCCTCACTCAAGTTTATTAACACCTCTCTTGTACTAGGGGTCCAAAGATGGATGCGCTATTCCAGGTGTGACCTTATGAGCATTGAGGAAGGGGAGGAATCACTTCCCTCATTTTACTGATTATGCTTCTTATGGTACCACACAGTATGCTTTATCCTGGACAACTGGACTCAAATTTCTCAAGAGATCTCTGACTCAATCCTCTTCTGCTACTTGGATATTCAAATGTCTCCCAGACTGAGGCAATGAATGTACCTCAGCTGTATCTGCATCCACTGTTACTAAGTCACTTCCCTGCTCAGCAGCAAGCTCACATTATACTTGTTAAATCTTTTGATGCTAACACAGCTAGCAACAGCTCTTCTTGTTCCCCTTGGTACCCCTAGAGTTTCAAGTCTAGCTCAGCTTTTTCTTTTTACCATACCAGCGTGCCTGGGCAGTGTTTCTGTGTTCCTCCTTTGTAGCCTGCCCTTGCTCCTACATACTTTATGTCTTTTTAATTTATTTTTTTTCCACTAGTGCTCAGTCATGAGTTTCCTTCTGAGACAGATGGTATTTTGAAACATCTACTAATTATTTTTCTCTTTTTTTCTTTTTTTTTTTTTTTTTTTNTTTTTATTTTTTTTTTTTTTTCTTTTTTCTAATATTTGGACAGACTGCTGTTGTGCTTGAGGGAAGCTGTTAGAACTAAAGCCGTTGGAAAGTTTGAAGAACTAATGAGCTAGTTGCCATATTGTTTATTTGTTTGTTTGTTTGTTTTCTTAAAGCGGTGGCACATATGAAGGTACATTACAAATCCTTTATTAAACTTATTGTCACTCTGTACTACTTTTACAGATTTACTTAAATGTTCAGTGTCCTGTCAAGTTTTATACATGAAATTTTATATAACCTTGGTACACTTATACATGCATTAGGAAGTTCTGTTTACATTGTACATCAAAGATGGTTGAAATTGCAACCTTGATATCGCTTGCCAGAAGATCTTTTCCAAATGTCTTTACTAATGTGTTTCATGGTATAAATTCCATGTTGCTACCCATTTTATTGTGGGAAATTACATCCTCAGTATTATCCTGTACTAGAGGCCTACCTGCCTAGCCTGCTAGGCATCTGCCCAGTTTTATTTGGGATATTTTTATACAAAAATGTTTGAGTTAACACGAAAACATTTTGCTGTGTATTACAATCATCAGAACAGCTTAATGCTGAAGATAATTACAATGGAGGTCTTCAGTTTTAGAAGCAACTAATCAATTGTTTTGTACTGGGAGATAAATGCTACTGTCACTAGCAAATAAATGCAACTGCCACTGGTGAACAACTAAGGCATCCCTGGCACCCATTATTCAGCATTTCACTATCATCATTAAAGATGTACAGAAAACAGAAATACTTTTCACATTGTGTGGAATTCTTGTAGTGGTTTTCAGTGGTGAGGTAACCTCATTGAAACACTGTCTAATCTCAAAAAAATATATTTTTTTTGCTAGCCTGACCTTTTATAGGTCATGACATACAACAGCCATTTATCTTCTGCCTCTCTTTGTGTCATATTTGCTTCAAGAAATGATAGATACTGTGATTTGTCCTATGTGCTTTCTTCCAATTATTGACTAGGGGACATAGAAATCTGTTACTTCCTTCAAGGGTTATTACTGCCCTTTTCCTTCAGACCCCTACCCCATCAAACAACACAGTCGATGTCGAAGTGAGCGAACTACCTCCTGGCAGCTCAGAACATCTGGCTGCCAATGTTGATGGCACTCAGCACCCTGCTGGAACTGGCCCCTGACGCAGGGAGCATAATGTGTCAGCAGCAGAGCATCAGGAATCCTGCAGCTTTTGTGGCAGTGAAATGATCTCACATCCCTGGTTTTAAGCAGTGCCCTTTCAAATACCCATCATTTAGGCATGTTATTACATATGAGGATATTAAAAAAGATAACTGAGACATGATCTCACTGGTTTAAGTCACCCCTGTTGGGTGGCCTGACAGCCTATTTGGATGCATAATCCATTCCATGTTTTCTTTCAGTTCTTTATATATAGACAAGGACTATTAAACAAATGCAATATGATAGTTAAATAAATATTATTAATGAGTTCAGCTGCTGTTTGAAGGTGTTGATAGTCTTCATTAGATACACTTCTTTCTACTGACTAAAACAGCACTGGCAATATTTTTAATTTTAATATTAAAATAATTTTTCTCCCTACTGTTCATATATTTGACACCTCCAAATCTGATTTTTCTATGCTGGATGTTANCTTGCTATAGGGTTAAAGAATGTAAAGGTGGAATTAAGTCTTGTTTATTTTTTTCTCATGTATGCCCTATACATACAGATGTGGACAAGGAAGTTCAGCAGCTGCTAATCTTAACACATTTTCCAAATGGATAAAGCTTATCATTTGCAAACCTCACATTGGACTTTATTGTGATAGTTGTAGCACTTACTCAGGAGAACCATGAATCAGTCATGCAGAGTCTACGTGTCATTCCTAAACTAAATAGATGTTTTAAATGAAAGCAAAATTATATCTTATCTGAGCATTATTTGTCTTTCACAGGTGCTGTATGTATCATATAAAGAACAAAGCTTTATTTCCTCCACAAAAAAAAAAAAATCTCCCACTCCAAGCATTCAAATAACTGAAATATTATCAAACTGTATCTTGATTCATCTTTTTAGGTGTGTGTGAGGGAGAATGTCCTCTGTGATCCTGAATACTTGTGAGAATTACATAAACGTATCAATTGGAAAATGGACATTTCTGCAGGGTGTAGTGTATATGTTCAGATTCAACTCGCTCATCTCTAAATTTGATGTATTAACCAGGGATATTCTCATAATGTAGTTTAGATTGTAACTGTTTCCTCTCTTGGATTTCACCCTTTGTTTGTATCTTGTTTTTTAGAAACTGGCACAATCTGTACAACAAGCAATGCTTTGTTTCACGTGGGAGTCTTTAAATAGCATCCACTCAGACATGTTTGCTTTCAGAAAACATTCTGTTAGCATGGCAAGTATTATAACTAATACATATAACATTTTACCATTTCAGTCTAGTAAAGTCCTTTTGTTACATTGGTCTTTTACAGCTGTCAAATTTTTGCAGATTCAAGAAGAATTTGGGTCAGGAGGAGAGTTAGAAGGTTGTCCAGTCCAGCCTCCCACTGAAAGCAGGAGCAGCACAGAATTCAGACTAGGTTGCTTAGGTCTTAGTCCAGTTGGGTGCTAGTATGGAGACCACATGGCTTCCCTGGGCAAACAGTTCTCAGTTGTGCTTATAATGAAACTGGTTTCTCCTTATAGCATGTCAGGACCTCCTGTTTTAATGTAAAGCATTGTCTATCATTTTTCTGCCATGCACCTCAGTGAAGAACCTGCCTCCATCTCCTAGTAATTTCCTCATGGCTACTGAAAGGCTGTAGCTACATCCGTCAAAGCTGTCTCTTCTCTAGGCACTAGGCCAAAGCCAGTTTCCCCAGCCTCTCCTCATAGGACATGAGCTCTGAGTCCACATCCATCTTGGTGGCTTCTGCTGGCCTCACTCAAGTTTATTAACACCTCTCTTGTACTAGGGGTCCGAAGATGGATGCACTATTCCAGGTGTGACCTTATGAGCATTGAGAAAGGGGAGGAATCACTTCCCTCATTTTACTGATTATGCTTCTTATGGTACCACACAGTATGCTTTATCCTGGACAACTGGACTCAAATTTCTCAAGAGATCTCTGACTCAATCCTCTTCTGCTACTTGAATATTCAAATGTCTCCCAGACTGAGGCAATGAATGTACCTCAGCTGTATCTGCATCCACTGTTACTAAGTCACTTCCCTGCTCAGCAGCAAGCTCACATTATACTTGTTAAATCTTTTGATGCTAACACAGCTAGCAACAGCTCTTGTTGTTCCCCTTGGTACCCCTAGAGTTTCAAGTCTAGCTCAGCTTTTTCTTTTTACCATACCAGCGTGCCTGGGCAGTGTTTCTGTGTTCCTCCTTTGTAGCCTGCCCTTGCTCCTACATACTTTATGTCTTTTTAATTTATTTTTTTTCCACTAGTGCTCAGTCATGAGTTTCCTTCTGAGACAGATGGTATTTTGAAACATCTACTAATTATTTTTCTCTTTTTTTCTTTTTTCTAATATTTGGACGGACTGCTGTTGTGCTTGAGGGAAGCTGTTAGAACTAAAGCCGTTGGAAAGTTTGAAGAACTAATGAGCTAGTTGCCATATTGTTTATTTGTTTGTTTGTTTGTTTTCTTAAAGCGGTGGCACATATGAAGGTACATTACAAATCCTTTATTAAACTTATTGTCACTCTGTACTACTTTTACAGATTTACTTAAATGTTCAGTGTCCTGTCAAGTTTTATACATGAAATTTTATATAACCTTGGTACACTTATACATGCATTAGGAAGTTCTGTTTACATTGTACATCAAAGATGGTTGAAATTGCAACCTTGATATCGCTTGCCAGAAGATCTTTTCCAAATGTCTTTACTAATGTGTTTCATGGTATAAATTCCATGTTGCTACCCATTTTATTGTGGGAAATTACATCCTCAGTATTATCCTGTACTAGAGGCCTACCTGCCTAGCCTGCTTGGCATCTGCCCAGTTTTATTTGGGATATTTTTATACAAAAATGTTTGAGTTAACACGAAAACATTTTGCTGTGTATTACAATCATCAGAACAGCTTAATGCTGAAGATAATTACAATGGAGGTCTTCAGTTTTAGAAGCAACTAATCAATTGTTTTGTACTGGGAGATAAATGCTACTGTCACTAGCAAATAAATGCAACTGCCACTGGTGAACAACTAAGGCATCCCTGGCACCCATTATTCAGCATTTCACTATCATCATTAAAGATGTACAGAAAACAGAAATACTTTTCACATTGTGTGGAATTCTTGTAGTGGTTTTCAGTGGTGAGGTAACCTCATTGAAACACTGTCTAATCTCAAAAAAATATATTTTTTTTGCTAGCCTGACCTTTTATAGGTCATGACATACAACAGCCATTTATCTTCTGCCTCTCTTTGTGTCATATTTGCTTCAAGAAATGATAGATACTGTGATTTGTCCTATGTGCTTTCTTCCAATTATTGACTAGGGGACATAGAAATCTGTTACTTCCTTCAAGGGTTATTACTGCCCTTTTCCTTCAGACCCCTACCCCATCAAACAACACAGTCGATGTCGAAGTGAGTGAACTACCTCCTGGCAGCTCAGAACATCTGGCTGCCAACGTTGATGGCACTCAACACCCTGCTGGAACTGGCCCCTGACGCAGGGAGCATAATGTGTCAGCAGCAGAGCATCAGGAATCCTGCAGCTTTTGTGGCAGTGAAATGATCTCACATCCCTGGTTTTAAGCAGTGCCCTTTCAAATACCCATCATTTAGGCATGTTATTACATATGAGGATATTAAAAAAGATAACTGAGACATGATCTCACTGGTTTAAGTCACCCCTGTTGGGTGGCCTGACAGCCTATTTGGATGCATAATCCATTCCATGTTTTCTTTCAGTTCTTTATATATAGACAAGGACTATTAAACAAATGCAATATGATAGTTAAATAAATATTATTAATGAGTTCAGCTGCTGTTTGAAGGTGTTGATAGTCTTCATTAGATACACTTCTTTCTACTGACTAAAACAGCACTGGCAATATTTTTAATTTTAATATTAAAATAATTTTTCTCCCTACTGTTCATATATTTGACACCTCCAAATCTGATTTTTCTATGCTGGATGTTATTTTTAATCATCTTAATGTGATGCTAAAAAGCTAATTGATAAAACCTGCTTTATTGACGGTGTAGAAAAAAGTGTCATATATTCTTTTTCCCTATGACACATAAAACTATCTTGGGGGCACACAGCAGTTCCTGGTGATACACTGCTAATGCTGTTTGCCCTACAATAAATTAATGTAGTGATGCAGAAGAGAACATATCTAGTATATGCATTACAATAAAGTATTATGTAAGGATTTCAGATTTGGGGGTTTTTTTGTGTGTGTAAATTTTATTTCATGTCAGATGCAAAGCCATTCCTACTTCTAAAGTAGTCAATTAGAGAATCATACACTGATAATTTAATCCAGTCCTTTCTGCATGTAACAGATACAGAGTAGTAATCATGGTAGCTATTTGTACGTGCTGCATTTCTGCATGGGGTTAGTTTAGTGTATATAGCACTGTGACACATCTTATTTTTAATATTAAGTAATGAGAACATACAAATAATTTCTCATTCTCTGACTGGACCAAATTGCCACTGTCAGACTGCCCATTTACAGCCAATTGCAAATGTTGACTTGTTTTTGTCGAGGAGAATGGTTAAAATACTTGTCCCTACAAGGATTGTTTAAAGTCAGAACGTTACCAAGAGCCAAAAGGATGGCTTCTCTAAACCCTACTTCTAAAACTGTGCTTTGCAGAGTAATAGAGTTGTCTTCACAAACAGGTATTACAAGACTATTTACCCTTATGACTAGCATTTCTTCAGAAATGGCATTTACTTTCCAGTTATTTATGGTCTGTATCTAAAACAAATGTAGTGTAAACCTAACCTCTCTAACCAAGTTGGCTTCATTTCTAAGAAGGTTTTTGAATAACTGAAAAGCTTGTGTGTTTTTATTTGGATTTTAGAAGCCTGAAAATGTTTGATAGTTATATATTTGATATTCAGATATTTGATAAAGGCTTTACAAGTGTATGCTTTTAATGTATATTTTGCAAGCAATTTTGAGAGAAAAATAACAGAGATATTTTTTAAAAATTGAATTAATTTAACACTAACTACAGCCCAAGTGTGTAGGGGTATAGTATTTTTATTGTTCTTTGAAATTACCATTTTTCTCCCTGGAACCCAAGATAATCAGAGGCAATATAACATTAAATTTTAGAGATGAGGACAGTGACTTCAACCCTAGAACTGCCTAGGTCTATTGGCTGGGAAAAATAAGTGTATTATATTAAAGCTAAAAATAAACCTTTTTTGAGTACAGGATTGACAATTCCATTAAGCCTACCTAATCGGCCTTTCTGAAGTACAGCAAAAAGTGTAAGTAAATATATCGGGCCACAGGCTACCATGCTTTTTCCAAAGCCTGCAACAGGAAATTCAGGTTTCCTGTAAATCTTTTAGGCAGTATGGAGACCTTCATGTATACCTTTCTTGGAGGTTGAGAGTGTTTTATATTTTATGGGAATAAAATACCAGAACTGTGATGCTGAACCCAGATCAGTGATCAAAGTTAACATGCTATCTCTTAGGTATTATCTGCAAAGGAAACTTTCCAAAAGGGATTAAAGAATTATAAAGAAAGTTCATTATTACCTGCCATGGAAATATCATCTATATATTGTAGAAGAAAACAAAAAAAACTTACTAAGAAAAAATAAGCAGAAAAAAAACAACAAAAAACAAAAGGTTTTGAGTCTGTACTCTTCCGCTCTGCTACCAATGCCCTGAACACTGACAATATTATTATTATGCATCAGTGTACAAAAGAAAAAAATTACTAGGTTTGAATGAAGTTGAAATATGTTTTAGTTGAGCAAAGCATATCTGCCTTCAATCACTAATTTGAAAAATTTTAGGAAATCAGGGCTACAGTCTTAGGGTCATCGAGAAGTTTTTGTACTTAAGCAAGTGGAAGAAAACCATGCAAAACCCTCTTGGAGAAGTTTCTAGTTAGCTCCATGCATAAAGCACATTTCAGCTTTAGTATTATTATTACTACAGGTTTCAGTGGGGAAGTGAAATGTGTAGTCTCAAGCATACACAGAATTACTTCCTTCTGTCGAAAATCTCTTTCACCATAAGTAGAGCAGCTAGAACAGTCATAGGCTGAACATGAATGAACTTAGCACACCTAGCAAGTGTCTGCCTACTCAACTCTGTAGCTTGCTGGTTAGCAGAAATAATACTGTCTTTACAAAGGTGTCCAAAATTTAACCCTGTAATTTTTTCCAGACTATGAGATATGTTCAACTTTTATTCAGGCCAGGCATTAGAATGCATGTCCATATTTTCAAGAAAAGTTTACTGAATTAGAATAATCAGCATTTTATTCTGAGAAGATTTTAATTTTGATTGTTTACAGGCTATGAAAGTAAGGGCCTGCATTCTGCACCTAAACAGGAACTCATGTTTTCTGAAAATCTATCGAAGTTTACTGTGGTTTTTGTCTTTATTGTATCACAGAGGATCTATCTTCCGCAATTTTGAAACTCAACAGTAATACACTGCATACAGTAGTATCTACAAGTGATAATACAGACAGAAGAGTAGCATTAATGTTGTCTTTTTCATTTCTGCTACTAAGGCATTTTTGCACATAATTTTCATGTTACTTGTAAAATAAATATCACAGGTATGTCAAAACATAGAAGAGACAAACTTCCAATTCAGTACTATTCTATAAATTATTTCTTCAGAGTAACTGGCTATATTGAGAAGTGAATAATCATTGGGTTTGGTACCAGTGTTACTTTTTAGCTTTAATAAAGTTTATGGGAAATATAGTAAATAGCTTCAGATATATTTACTATGGTGGTTGTAATTACTAATAATTATATAATTAGAATTAAATTGGATGCCTAACACTATTTTTCAAACAAGGATTTAGTCAGTATTACCATATGAAATTGGCTTGGCTCGATATTAAATCAAAGTGCAAAAGTCAGGCAGGAAGCTTAATGTAGCACTTGAACCAGAGCCCTGTTCAGACTTCAAGAGGAGAAGATGTGCATTACAAACCATTCCAAAAGGAAAGAAAGCAAATATAAGCACTGTAAGAAATATATAAGCACAGTAAAAAAGCATGTGCATAAATAACTATGTCTGCATGAAATATTTTAGTCGTTGGCAGAACTGTGGGATAGCAACCACAGAAACATTTCCTCTCAAGATCCATCCCTACTAACTTTTCATGTCATGTTTCAACAGTATTTTCTGCAAATGATGAATTTCTCTGTACTCAGATTTAAAATAGCTGCATTCAATAGCAGGAAGACTAGCTTGGACATTTTTATTCTATAATGAGAAATATATATGTGAGGTTCATTAGAAATTCTGATATCTAACATCTTTGAATTAAACTGTTAAGAGTGGGTTTGGGCCTGTGCCAGCATCTTCATTACACTGATTATTCCAAACATACAGGGCTTATAACCTACTTACAGAATAGCACAAGGCAGGCAGAAAGCACACAAAAGGGACACACAAGGAAATCTTGGATGGCATGTATCCACCAGGTGGGAAGAGAATGTCAACAGGGAACACAGACCTTACAGTAAAATTAACACATAGATTTAAAACAAATTGTTGGAAATGCTATAAAAGCCTGGTTTTGGCTTTCATCTAGGCTTACAAGAAGAGCAGAAAGGTGAGCTAACACCCCTGTCCCTCATCTACCCTGATGAAACAAGCACACACTAGGCAGAACAGAGGAGTGAAAGTCAAGACTCCCTCTTGCAAGTGTTTTAAACTGTTTTTCTTTCTCTTGAATCTTGATAAATAACCTTGGTTATGTATAGCACAGCAAAATGTCAGATTAATGATTTTTATTCTGTAACAGAGTAAAGATAAAAGATGTGAAGTGGTGTGGTAAGAAGATACTCTATGTACGAATGAAGATTTTCTTGATGCACTTCTGTTTCACTGTGTTTAATCTGTTTTCTAAAGTAGTCAAGTAGAAAACAAATGTGATTAAAATAACAGGAGAAATGTCCATGGGCTTTTTGATGCCACTAAATTAAATAATTCTGAAGGTCTGATTTATGACACATACAGTGCAGAGATACTGTCATTTGGGCTAGGACTCTTATTTACTCAATTTGTTAACTACATTGCACTAGATTGCCAGCCACGTCTTTACTTTTGTTGAATACTCAGGCATCTTTCTGTAGTAAAAGATCACAATAACAAACACTTCTGCAGGAAGCCAGGGAGCTGTGCAGGTTTTTTGTGGACAAGCAAAAAGACTTCCAGTCTTAAGGAGTAATTACCACAGTCCAAGGATCACTAGGGCCAAGAACGAAAGGCAAGTTAGTGTGAATAATACCTGAAAATTCAGCTCAATTCAGAGGACAGTTCTTTATCTTCTCTTCCCTGCTGTTTCTTCTTCATCACAAGCAGGACATCATTCATCATCTTTGGTACAGTACAGAAACTTCAGAAGAGGCAAAGCAAGGTGTGCTGAAGAGCACACTACCAGCTGCTATGGGAATTAGCTGTGAATTCCACAGCTGGTTTTTGTGAACCAGCCTGAACTACTTTTAAGTCCTGCCCCTGTCTCTGCAGCTGTATCCACAGCACACAGGTGCCAATATGACTCCGATCCTAGCAGAGATCTATATATGCAGATGTGAAGAGCTATATCTAAGTTAACACAGTGTGCACTAAGCTGAACTCCGAAGACTCACCCAACTCCATAGAAAACTAGATCTCCATTCTGTGGCAATGGAAAGAGAACCTTGAAGCAGCCTGGGCCCAAGATAACTCAGAGATTTCAAGAATCTCAAGGCCAGCATTAAGCCTTGAGTCCTCTCAAACTAGAAGATGGCCAGAGCCTCACACTGCTCCTAAGAACAGAAGCAGTCATGCTTCACTATTCCTGTTAGCACAACCTGAGTCCATAAGAAAACTCCAAACAGGCTTCTAACTCTTCTAACCATAACCATATCAGGGTTGTTTTGTTGGGAAAGGTCTTTCACTGAAAGACCATTTTATTTCTTAATATTAAAGACATGTTAAAAACAAACTATATTTTCCTATTGTCCCTGTGATGCATTGAGGTAATAAAAAGATGTCCATTTGATATAAGTTGAAGAACATCTCTTCCTTTGGATTACTCCCAAGTGCAAAACTGCTATTCTTAAGCTCACCAACATAAAAAATTATTTCCAAATACTTGTTAAAGTTTTGACTGTTGCTATTTAGAGGATTAATCTTTGCCTGTTATCAATATAGCTTCATTGGTCATACATTATTTACAAACTTCTGTCGACTACAGGTATTCTCTAACTGAGCTACATAATTCCATAGGGTGCCTATGGCAGGTTCTGTGAAGAGACCTATAGGGAGGCACATGCCCTGCAATGAAAATGCAGTAAAATCAGCAGAAGGTAAACAGCAATGGTAAAGCTAAGACCCCACTTACAGAGCAGCTACAAAATCACTGAAAGCAGTGTGGCCCTCTCTGGAGACATCTCTGAAGACAGCAAAAAACCTGAAGAAAACACAGGAGCCAGAATACAAGCTCAGCAGAGTTAGCTATATTTCAGCATGGGAAGAAGACTTCTGTATCTACCAAGCCAAAACGTTTGGCTTCAAACTTTCAAAACAAGAACCCATTATGACTAAAATATTAGAAACATAGGATGAAAGTGACCTAAGGTCAATTTTTACTTGACCAATAAAAAAACAATGGAGAAAGATGGACATATATATGATTAAGGTATTACTTTAATTCCATTAATTCTTGGTATCATTCTCATTATTAGCAGTAATAAATAATGCTTTATGAAATATGCAAAGAGGTGAATAAACAATATCTGAACTCATATACTGATCCCAAACAGCCCCTACTCACAAAAAGAAAATATAGGGCATAAAGTTTCTTTAACAAAATCTTCTTAAAAATTATAAAGTTTCAAACTTATAATAATTTTGAAATCTGAAATGCTAAAAATTAGCTCATCCTTAGAGCTGTATTATATCATTAAAATATTTATCCTGGATCAATACCAACATTTCTGTGAGTGACAAAGAAAAATAGGCAAAAAAACCTTTTGACCTTCTAATACATTTAAATTTTGAGATTATCTGTAATTCAGTAATTGTTAACAGTTGATACAGAATTAAACGAGAGACAAAATTTGCATTTTTGGCCTGTATTTTACTATGCACAATATAACATTTTAGTATGACTTTTGATATCTTGCAAGGAATATTAACAATGCTCATTAGATTAAAAAAAGTACTGTGATGTATTTACTTCAGGATCCTTGTGTTACATAAAGATTGAGAAAAAAAGTTCTATTGTGTTTTCATTTAATGAATATTGAAAAAAGTTGACAACCAAGTAAAAATTTAAGTTTTACCTATCATTATTTTATGATTTAATTATAGAAATTTAATAATTTTATGTAATTTTAGAAAAACTAAATGTCTGCCTTACTTCTCCAGAGACACGATTCTGGTTTTATGATTCTTCAATTTCTAGGCTGTGTTTTTAAATTTCTCTTTATCTAAATGAAGGTACTAATACTGTTTCTAAAGGCACTGCTAGAGCTGCTAACAGAAGTCTCTTCTCTGTTTAATGCTCTCTCCACTAGTCTGTCTTTTATTCTTGTCATTTGTTTAGTTGTTTCATTTTTAATCCCCTCCAGAAACACCTGGATTTTCCTAACGATAGCCTAACACAGGGCAAAGTCAGACATTTGTCAGTTTCATGGAAAACTGGATAGTAATTCCCATTGTATAAGTATGTTTTACTGCTTAAAGCACTATTTTTGCCACTGGCCCTTAACTGTATGCTCCCAGGCATAGTGTAAATTTGTCTATTAGGTAAGCAGAAACTCAGGACAAATCGTTGACTTTTTCATTAATATTAAAGACATCATTGGCTCCTTACATCTTTCACCTGTGAGCTGTGGAGACAAAATATGTCAAGACCAACAGTTAAGTCATAATCATATATTATCATGTATTTCAAAGTTATATACAGCAACCAAACACTAAACACAGATTCCTATGGAGAAGCTTTTCTTCAGAATGCAGAAGAGCAGTCTTTTTTTTTTTGAAAAAAGATACAAAACAAAACAAAAAACAATGGGCAAACTGTAGTTTATTCAAATTGCAGTTTCTTTCAAATTTTCTTTTGAAACTCAGTTACCCATTGTGTCCTAAATTATTTCACTGAATAAAAATATTCCATGTCATACATAGGCAAACAAGCAGGTGGTGGAAGTTGAGCAGACCAGACAGTAGATTAAGAAACATGGTCCGTACGAAGCATTTACATACTTCAGGGATCAGGGTGAAATCTAACTAGGAACTTAAATACATGTTAATTGCTTTTCCAGTCTTTCACTTCTGTAAAATGAGTAGATGGAAAATTCAAGAATCTTTATCCTTTGTAGCTTTATACAAGAGTTAGTAGATGGTAATACAAGCTTGCCTAATTATTGGCATAGTGTTCCATGTTGTACCCCGTTAGAATACGGCAGAGCTTTTACTGCAGTGCTCCAGATCACCAGAAACCTTTTTAAGTTGCTCTAGTGCACATTTTTCCCTAAAAACTCTACAACACAAAGAGAGTGTTAGAAGTGAAAAACTAGAATGTGACCTGATACATTCATGCTCATCTCTTCCCAAAAGTACTTCCCAAAATAGTGACATACCTTTCCAATGTGTAAAATAGCTACTCTGTGCTCACTAACAGCTTGCAGCAGAATTTAAAAATATTGAGTAGGAGGAGAAATGCCAGCTGACCAGGAAATAGGGTCATTATATGTTTTTATAAAAGTATTACTTTGAGTCACTTCTGCAAAACCACTACTCAAGGTTAATGAAGCAAACACAAGCTTAACATTTTATCCTAAAGAATGAGCACCAAATGGAGTATTATCTCTAATACTGCATTGCGGTTCCACCACTGGGTTCCTGCCCATGTCTTAGGGTGAGACTTGAACTCGGCTCCCTGGCCAGCTTAGAAACTTCCTGTGAACTCAGCCATAAAGGCATCCACTGTGCTTTGAATTACATGGCAAAATACACCCTATTAGAGAAAAAATAATAGGAATGTTATACAAATAATCAAGGGCCTAAATAGTACAGAAAGTCAATTTAAAGATTAAGATTTCTCTTAAAGATATTTGTGGTGGTGTTGCAACAAAATTAAATAGGCACTAAATTACAGTGGACTGGATTTTAATTTATCCTGGCTTTAGTTCAGTGTAAGACTTAGGCAATTTCTTCCAGACTATTGCAGAAGCAAGACTAGACTCATTAAGAGTTACTAGTCATTTTACTGAAATTGTGTTACTAATATTTAATGCTTCTTTTGCTTCTTTTAAAATGTAGCAGCCGTCATTCAAGAGCTAAATATTCATATGGATGGCATAACTAGTGTGTTACCCTAGGCCTTCAGTTGTAGTGTATGGCTAATAATGCTCTTTTTGTTGTAAAGGTGACTGCTTTGAATTCTACAGATGCTGTTGTGACTGCTAAGAGCTACTTAAATCTAGAGGTATAATTTGGCTCTGCATCCCAGCATCCAAATGAAAATAAGAGAGAAATCTGAGGAATGTAGGGTTTTTTTGAAGGCTACAGATATCATAGTGGCTTTCTTAGCCATGGTTTTCTTACACATGGGGCCCAAAATAGCCAGTGAAGAAGCAGCACAAACTAATGCCAGCTGTGCGCTGTTTCTCGTAACATTTTGTGCACTGGGACAAAATCTGCCATAGATGTGGAAAGCACACTCAAAAGTTCCTTAATACAGCATCAGTAAGTGCTAATGCATTAGTAAGTAATGCATTAGTAAGCATTAGTATACTATTGAAACATCTGAGGAACACCCTACTTCTCCTGGTTGCCAGTTAAGTGGTGTTAACCTCTCAAACCAAATGGAGCAGAGGACATGAGCTTCAAAGGCATTATAGCAGCAGAAGAAATGCTGTTGATAATCAATTGCTAAAAACGTAGAGAGCTTGAGGAGTTCTTATCTTGAAACTGTCTCTAATCTTCCTAAGCTTTCTCAGGTAGAAGATGGTGTATCTTGCTTTCATTTGCATGCCTGCTTGCTTTCCAGACTCATGCATACAAGAATGGAAAGCATTTGGTGAGCACTCAGGAAATCAAGCACGTTCTTTGCTCTTGGCTTTTATTATGCATGAGTGTGAAGAATGGTGTGAAGCACTATTTGGTGGTTCTTCCAGTTCACAACTGCACACCATGAAGCTGTCTAAAGAAAATGTACTAACCATTTAAAATTCACATGCCCTCACTTTGACTGAACATTTTCCAAAATCAATCCAAAGTCTTAAGCAATTTATGCTTTGCTTTTACTGCAAGTTTACTATTTTTTGGCAGTTTTGAAGTTCTCGAATTTAATTGAAAAGGTTCTTACACTGATGTTTATAATGACATTTAATCACTGTTTTAATCATATACATACTATAGCACCAAAACAAACAGTCTTTCTGCTTTTGAAGGTACATGTGCAACAAAAATGAAAGCAGTAGCCTTTTCTTCCGACATATTTGGCAAAAATAGAAATTAGAAAGCCATTTGTAATGCTGCTATAATTGACAGGATCCCTTTGGACAAGACAGCTGGCCAGATCCTGGATAAGCACCTTGTTTATGTATGTAGAAAGTTCTGTCCAAACACGGGAGGTGAGAAGAGTTTGTACAGCTGGATACCAGATTGCTGGCAGCTCTGAGTCAGAGCAGTCCCTGATACAACCCTGATACAAGATTAAAGCACTGTAGGGATAGCACATCTCTGTATATGTACAAACACCTGACTTAGTTGTCTTTGTTTTCTTGCTAACCCCAATGAATACTTTTTAACCAGGTCTTTAGATATGAGTATTGTACATGCAAATTGTTCGTGATGTTATGCCAACAGGCAGTTGGGAAGATCAGAGGAATAACAGCAAAACTCCTTCCATGTGGAAGTTTGGTTCCTTACTCATTAACTAAAACTGTCATTTGTTTTGTGTTGAACAAATCTCTTCATATTTCTTTCAAATTTCCTGGAAAACCTGTTTCATAACAGACTTTGTTGGGTGAAGAAACACACGCAACTGGAGACTAATTGCAAAGTTGATGAAAGGATTAGACTTATCCAACACAGATTCAATTCATTTAGATAAGAGACTTTTCACTATGACAGGATAAACTCAAAATAAAACTTTTAATGCCTTTCAAGCATGAGCTCAAAAGCACTTCCTACCACTTCTAATCAAAGCCTGCAAAGTTCTGATTATTTTATTACCACCAATAGAATGTATTTTAAAATAGTCTTCTTCGATCTGTCCCCAGCACTGAAGATATCCAAGTGTAGGCCTATTTCAGTCAGCATTTCTCTTAAGTTGTATGTGCCTTTGCACCAACTATCCTTAACTAGATTTGTTCAAGATCTGTGTATCAGTTTAACTGGAATTAGACCTTGGGCTAAAAACTACATATTTGGTATTTACAAGGCAGAAGGATGGGTCAGGAAAGAGCTTGCCGCAACTGAGACTCACACATTTTGTCTTTGCATTTAACTTTGGGATTAAAAAAACAAAGGAGATGATTTAGCTTGGAACTGGGATTTTTGCTTATTAGAGAGGTGAAGTGTCACTAATCAAAATATAACTCAACTGTTACAAGACATCTTCTTTACTGATGTTATTTCTTGATGTAAATTTATGGTATAGGGCACTGCTGAAATACTTCCCCTGTATTTTTATTTTTAAATTAATTCTATTTTACTTCACAGTGAAGAATTTGGGGGGCCATAACAAAAATTTCTATACTTATTGTTAAACATCTAAAAATATGGAAAAAAAGAAAAATGTTAATGGAGCTATTAAGATATTCAAGATAGTGTCAATTCAGGAAACCGTGGCAAGAAAATCATATTACACCTTCTCTTTAATGGTATACGTTCCGAGTTGTATTATCTGCAATAGTTTCTTGTGTTGTTATAATAGGCACAGCTGTATGTTCACCCTTATTTTGTTGCTGTTATAGAGAATTTTTTTTTTTTTTAACAGCAGCATAATTGTATTGCCAAATGAATAAATTATATAACACATTTAATTCTGATTGATATTGTGGTAAAGCACAAATTATTTCTTCTGCAAATTAATGAGTACTCTGTATCTACAGAAGATGATTTGACTAATCCAATGTATAGATTTTCTTAAGGCTAATTGTTCTGTTTAATGAACCAGATATCTTCACTGGAGCAAGTGTCATGTGCCCTTACACCAAGCAGCTAAGAGAGCTGTAAATCCTCTTGCACAATAGCAGTAGTTATAGGTCAATCTGTGTTTTGAACTGTCTTCTGCTTGCTCAGTCTCCTTGACTTTAATGGGAATGCTCATGCAGAACAGAGCAGTTTTCTACTGTTTTGACTTGTGATTGGATTTTTTTTTCTTTGTGTTCTGTTCAACTGTGCATCACTTAAAATGCCAAAACTAAAACAGAATGAGGAAGCTCAGCTGTGATATAGAGGCTATCTGAAAACAACAACAGAGACAGGAAGGAACTAGTGAGGTACTGTTAGAGGGACTGCAGGGATTACTGGCTAGCTTCAGGAGTCACAAAAAACCCCATTTTGGACACACCATTTCTGTGGATCTTTCATTTTGAGCCACTGACAAATTTAGTAGGAAAAAGAACTACTAGTAAAACAAAGTACAGCAAAGCAGTTGAATAAAACTGAAGCCCCAGACTTGTATCAGTTGCCATTACTGAAGTGAGGGATGGGATGAATTAAAGACAGCTGATAATGAATTGGAATGACATTGTGGAATGAGGTAGAGGCACTCATCCATGAACAGCAGGGCTAACACAAGATAAAAAGAGCAGTTATTTGCTTAGTCACTTTTTACTTCTTGTTACCGACTAAGTGCTATATCATCCCCTTCCAAATGTTACTTATGACATTCAGCTTTTTTCCAGATCACAGTCAAAATGTCAGATACATGGAAAAGAACACCAAAAAAAGAAAGAAAGAAAAAAAAACGATAAAAAAGCAACCCACAAACAAAAAACCCCAACCAAACCAAACAAAAAACAACAAAAACCCCCAAAACAAACAAAACCAAAACCAAACCCAACCAAAACAACCACTCAAACTAAACAAACCAAACAAAAAGTGTAAAGCAAACTAATTTGAAATAAAACATCACACCTGGAAAAGCAGCAAGTTATAAATTTGATGTTACCAAATTAGTGATTTATCATTACATAACGATACTGTCACAAAACTTCTCATCTGTGTCACCATCATTAGCAACAGCATTAATAAGAAGGGAATATAATTAATATGTTTCCTTAAGTCTTTTATTAAAACCCTGTTGAAGTCCATACAATTTTTCCTCTTGGCATCAAAAAGGTCATGATGCAGGTTTTTTTTTTAGATTCACTGGTCCTGCTTTTTTCAAGCATTCCCAGGTACCTTTAAAAGACTTGTCTGTAACTATGAAATTTACCATTAGCTAAAAACTCACTATCCAGTGTGGTAGAAAACATTCTATGAAAACTTGTTTCTCTGGGTATTTTTTTTATAATTTTTTTTTATTTACTGTGAACCCAATCAAAGTAGATTGAATAAAGGGGGTAAACCTTTCTTGTTTGATATTAATGGCAACTTCTGTTTCACCCTGGAAGTCATCATTAATCCACTTGGAAGGCAATGGAAATACTTGAGGTGGGGATTAGAAGAAAATATTCTTTAAATAAAATTTGTTAAAAAAGAAAGCATTTATTCCTCTAATTCTGAAGTGGTATTTCCTGAGTTAAGCCAGAAAATGTACAATTTTATCCAACTTATATGTGAGACCTTGCTTTGTTTTCTTCATTTACCAACCCAGATACATGAGGTCATATTTGTTCTCTTTTTGAGGTCTAGACACTGAAACATTATTCTCACATTCCTTAAACTTGGCTGTATCTCTGAACTTTTACATTGTCTCTTTCAGATTATGCAATATCAAGCGCAACAGACACCAATTATACAACAGTCTGAGAATTACCATTTTTGTATCACATAAAAAGATACAAAAAGCAAGCAGATTGCTACTTAATTGAATGTTTCACAAAACGGCAATGTAGCCAGTATTTTTGTACCTAGGTATTTAAATTGTATCTGAATGCTTCTTTCAAGCTAAGAATTTCTGTGCCTATGTCAAGGAACACATCCCACAGCACTACAGGGAATTTTTTCTGAACTTTTCCTTCAGTGTGTGGTTGGGCAAACACAAGGACCACTTGAGAAGAAATTAAAAATACAGGACATATATATTGTCCTGATATTTTGTGAGGGTGGCTCATAAAACAAAGAACAAAACAAGAATTGTAGGACTGTGATATATTTGTGCAGGAATTGGCTCATCAGCCTTCTATGATATGCCGTGGTGGCACATACAAAACTGAAGGGAGCAATCTGACAGCTTTTAATAATGTTCCTTGGTTATCCAGCAGTAGCTTTGCATCCATACAAAACTCATCATTCTAGAAAGTGTGAAGTCACGGCCTTTTCTTAAATTTTTGTCCTTTTATTGATTGATTCTCTCTTTCTTCCTCTCTCCCCTCTTTTTTACATATTTCTAAATGCTTAAAAATGAGTTTGACATCAAAGAACTGTGGTCTTTGCTTGAACTACTGAAAGCATTTTTAATAAACAGGCATTACGATTTTCTCTTTCAACACGTATCAGTGATAATAAGCCCATGACACAGACCTTGGGAAGTAAGTCACAAGCTTATGACAATCTAAGCACTATGGATCTCATAATGGATAAATGCAAAATCTAACTTTATTTCCAAAAGCTTTTACTTAGTGAACAATAAGTTATCCAAATACATTTTCACAATAACAGCTGATTAATTTTGATAATCACATACTGTATCTGCAGTGCTTTCCCTCTCATCCAGGTATATGAGGTAGTTTACCTCTGCCATAATATATAGCTAAACATCGATAAACTCAGCCCACGTACCTTTATCCTGAGTAATAACATTCTTGCATCATAGTCCAGCGTCCCAAAAACTTGGCATGTGATACAGTAAACTGAGACACCACAGTGTTAATGAAAAATATGAATTCTGCCAGCACTGGTGGTTACTAATGACTTGTCAGGACAATGTAGCAGGCTGGGTCTTTCACAGAATTTAACTGACTATCCTCATTCAATTCTGGAAGCCATTCTGACCTACCTGAGCTGAGAAGTTGATCTTTAATTTCTATTTAGATGTACTAGTAACAGATTTTTAGTGCAACCTAGTGATGTAACTTTTCTCTAGCAAAATATGCATTTCCTATGTCCTGTTGCATTCAAATAACCATTTTGCAGTGGGTGAATTGCTTGTAAATAGCACTTCAGAGTGGGCGTGAGAAGATTGGTTCCAGGCTGTCGTGCCATACTATTCCCTTGCAAACAGCTTTTCAGTATCTGTGTGTAGCAAACTTAACCTTTCAGATCCTAATGGCTTGACAGCAAGTGACTTCATGAACAAAGTGGTGAGAGAGCCATTCCTATGGTTCACTGCTTGGAACTGCTTTCCTGTCTATGGTGCATACATTGCACTTAGAAACTGTGCTGCTCTTCTTACAACTACTCCTAACCATTTGCTGCCCCCATATTACTGTTCCTTTTTGTTCATCACTATTTACTTATCAGGGTGATAGATATTCCTCCTGTGGTCTCAATATTATCTTCTCTAAACTGAAAAACTAAATTCTTGACCGAACAAATTTATGGTTAAACTAAATACCAAGCTTCATTTGGGAGACATTTATAAATGTTTTGAATACTTATCCCCAAGTTCAGCATTAATAGATGTTATTTTTGGTTACAGAGGTTTTCTCTTTCCTCTCCTATGTATTCTTCCATAAGCCTCCAGTAACAGTGTCAGCAGTTTCTCTGTTTTAGCTCAATTTGCAGTACATTTAATTTCTATCCAAGTAGAAAATAGGAGAGTAGAAGGAGTTTCATTTAAAAGATGTAAGAAATGATCTTTTCAATGAGCCACTAGTTTCTTTTACAACTACTGTAGTAAAGCATACTTCGATGCATAAAAATAAATTTAATTCAGAGAATTAAAGCAACACATATAAATGTTTAATGAGACTCTAGAAAGTGCTCTCTTCTTTTATGTATTCCAGTTTGTGTTTGATAAAGTACAAAACAAAGTTCTTTTAGTGATCTTGTTTGTTCTTAAATGTCTATCACTCTTGAACAAGGATCAGGAATAAAAACACCCCAAATTTTCAAGTGCTTTTTTTGTTGTTTTGTTTTTTTTTAATATTCTACTGGAATATGTCACAGGGAGAGGAAGAATGCTACATTTTTGTTTTGAAGTATTTTCTTCTCTACAACTTTAGTGCCTTAAAACATAGTGACACAAAAGATAAGATCAATCTTGGTACCTCTCCCGAATTTTTTTCATGCATTTCCTTATTTACCCTGGGAACGGCTTTTCAGACAGAGGTTGCTCTGCAGGCAGAATCAGGAAAAAAAGTGTTTTGACAGATTATGAAAGGGTGATATAATTGGCGTCCTTATCTGAAGTCTGCACTTTGAAGAAAGGCAGTGTGAGCAGGTGGTTTTCCCACACTGCTTCAAACGCAGGTGATGCAAATTAAAATAGGTCAAAATACATACACCACGCACATCTAGGTACACTTCAAGGTTTTTTTTTTTTCAAGCAAACATCTAGTCTCCACCCCGCACTGTCCTTTTTTAAGGCTTGCTAGGACCACAACCTAGTTACAGCCAGCTGACTAAAATGGTGTTCTGTCTATGCTAAGTGTTATTTAAGATACCGTTCACTGCTGGTGGAAAAAAACAGCTCTGTCTTCTGGGAATTGTACAGCAAATTACATACATATGAAATTGGTTAGGTCTTCAGCTACCTGTATCAAGTCTCAAATCAATTTGTGATTGTGGCATACATGTTCTTACTCAAAATTGGGCAGAAAATTGAGAAATTGCCAATGCAATTTTCCTTTGTTATCTGTGATGACACACTAGCTGATTTTTCCATCCAGGGATTAATTAGCATTACCTTACCACATAAAGTAAGGAGATAAAGGCCAGAGAAATAGCACAGTCCCGATGGTCCTTCAGGATAAGAAATTCAACCTTTTAACCAATGAAATATGTATAAAACAGTCTTTGAACATTGTAACCTTCCCCTTGTGACATGATCAGAACTGCACCTGATCCTTTGCCAGTTTTTCCAGTCATCAGACCATTCAGGTTATTAATCAGAACTAACCTCATTTAGAAGTGGGGAAGCCAGGTGGGTGTCTAGAAGGTCACAGTACCCTATACTGCCCCTCTTCCTACTACACCAGATCTGCAAAACATAAAACATTTTCTCAACAGAGGGATAACCCAAAATGCTGTATCAAGCCTGTGCGCATGGACTGCAGCACGCCACGGAAATGGTATACTTAATATGTCTTCATTATCTATTTTTGGATCTTTGTACGATAACTACACAGACCTCACTGTTTTTCCTTGTTAAATATTTGCTTATGCAACCTTCCCCCTTCAGGCAACCGGGTTCATGTGATCCTTACTTTATAAGGAATTTCAGTCCCATATGTTGCTCCTGGCACTTTTTGCTGCTCTACTGGCACCTCTGCTGCTTGCCCTTTAACTGAAGTGACAATTAAATCATAGGAAAATAAATCTTAAAGTGTAACAGAAATCTCTCCAAGCCTGAGGCTAAAACCACCACGACCCCTCGTAGAGTGCAAGTCACAGACTGCATCTGGCTGTGTGAAAATAATTATATAAATCTCTAAATTCCATCAGAATTTCAAGACTGACTTCCTGCAGCTCAGGGAAAGCAGGTTTTGCCTGATGTACAGGGTTGCTTTGATGTTAACAGAAGTGCAAAACCTTCAAATTAATTAGAGCTCCAAGTATAAATGCAACAAAGGGAATTCCCTTCCCTTCTGTTCTTTCCCAGTAGAGACAGGAAATTCCCTTCCCCTTCTGTCTTCTCTGTGCAAGAAGGGAATCCCTTTTCTATTCTTAGTCATGATGACGTTTCTTTTCTCTCCCCAAGAGCAACACAAAGTTATTTTTTTCCCTTGTTTCCCCTTTTCCCATTAGAGAGTTGAGGACTCCCCTTTCTTCCCATCATCTCTCTCCCAGAGGTGAAGAGAGATTCCTTTGCCTGCTATTTTCTGCAGACACTCAGCGTACCAGTTTGCTGCTTTAATATTTCAGTATGGGAACTACATTTTTTTTCCTTATTTTTTTTTTTCTTTTTCCCCTCTGAGTGCACCATTTTATCCCACAAAAAATATGAAACTCGACGCTCCCTTCTAATTCAGTTACTGGCAGCTGTGGTTCTAAATATAACTGTATCCATTTAGTACGGGTCTCTCTACTTTTAAGTGCTAATTAATAATTTATACAGGGAATGGGGTTTAAAAACAAAGCAGAAAACCATAATCCATATTTCATTAAAGGGTTTTCTCTTCAGTCTAAAGCACACCCTCTGCAGCTTTTAGGACAAGAATTTCATTTTTTTCACCAGAATTGACTGGCATAATCTGCCCCGCAGGAATTACGGAATACTGGGAATTAGCAAATTATCTCAAGCTCACTTTGATGGAGGATGATGGCCTGAATAAACCACCACTAATGTACAGATTAAGTTCCATTTCAGTTGTAGGCCACTGAAGCAAGCTTTGTGTTTCCCTTCACAGGGTAATGAGTTTCACCTGTGTGATTAAAAACAAAGAATAATAGATGATGATGTGAACTTCGTTCAATTACTATGGTACTGTTGTTGAGTTTTAATAATTTAAAATATTGCAGATCATAGAGGTAACTGTTCTGTGATACCTTTAGTAAAAAATAATGAGGCATTATTAGTGTGAAACCTGATGGTAATATATGTCCTGGTCTAACCTCTCTTGGGTAGGATGTGGCTGGTAGATCCTCCCTGAGAATTCTCTGTTCACCTTTCTAAAGAAGAAGTAAGCTGCAAAGGAATTGGTAAACTTCTAATACAGAATGTATTTTCTCTGGTTTTAAATGAAACATGCTCTTTTTTTCCTAGCTGTCTTTTGATATCGAGGGTACAGTCAACAAATAATAGAGGGAGATTTCTAAAAACCAAAGCAAAGCATAGTAATAATTAAAAGTTAATGTAGTAATTAAGGAAAATACTTTTCAAGTGTCAGTAGTAAAGACAGGTTTTTCCCCTCAAAGCTTTCTTATTCTGATTGACTGTTCTCTGTTCTTTGTGTAGCCATGGAAAAGGCTGTGATATTACTAAAAATATCATTAATATTTCACTCTAAATGTTTATAGGAAAAGATAGTCTCTTAGGAGCAAATCCTTGTTTAAATAAAATTACAAGCTTGTTAATTCCATCCACTTTCTGCATGGATTAGTTGATTAGGGTTTCTAGTCTCAGATGAAGCCCCAGTAGTGTCACAAAACCTGTTCTACAGTCCTTCTGCTTTAAGGACTTCTGGCAGAAGCAAACGAAAATTTGGTACAATATCATCTTCAGATATGTTGGCATCAGCTAGTCTTTTATATCTGTAGACAGACATGATAGAAAATGCATCACAAATAATAGTAAGAGCAGGTTGATAAAACAAGTACAGCGAGTATAACCAGAGTATTTTGAACATTGTGATTTTAAAAACACATCATATTTTAATTTCATTTTGTGAGGGTAAACAGATGTAAACCTTGCACTATTAAAACCTAACATCCTCTATGCAAACAAAAGACTGGTCAGTCAGAGTTTCAGGGAAACGAGTAATCTTAAAGTGACAGCAAGCTTCATCAAATAACTGAGGAACACAGGAGCCAGTTATGTCTGAGTAGTAACTTTTCCTCTGGCAGCTTACTAATTTTGACTTTCACAGTTTCAATTCCTCCACTTGAGACAGTTTGATACGAATTCTTCAGCACATTTTAAGCATCTGCTGCAGCCAGTCTCAGCTGGCTAGATTTTAAGGCTCAAATGATTGCATTTCTGACTAGGCTAAGTCAATGTGTTACTCACGAAAGTTAGGATTTTGCAGTGAGACCTTGGCTAAATTATCACATTTCACTACACTGATATCTTTACAGTAGTATCTGAAGCATTTTTATGGCTGGAACAGTATCACTTCAGTGGAGTGGTACACTTCTCTACCAAAAGTGATTCTAACGAAAGCATACTAGGGAACGTTTAGGGAACATAATTTTAACTTGGCTTAGTAATTTTGTTTTGGAAAATGAGAAGATCCAAAAAGTAATTAGCTGGGCTTTCTGTTTACTGCGAAGACACCATGGCTTTGAAAGACTTCAACTGAAAGGAAACATTCACTATTCGTATTCTTTTTTTTTTTTTTTTTCTTGTGCTTTATACAGGGAAGAAAAGGTGAAAGTACATGAAGGTCATGTGGATGTTATGTCTCTAAGGAAAATGCTTATTAAAGTTGTGCAAACGTACATGCAAATATTGTGCATGCAAATATTCCATAAATTTTCATTTGGTTGTTCAGCAAAACAGGTATTATGGTCAGCCCTGTAAGACCTGCAGAACTAACTCTAATGATTTATTTACAAAGATTGTTACATGAAAAAGTCATACTCAGCTAAGATGGTTAACTAACTGGCTATGCATTTGTTTGCTCCTCCTAATCATATGTTTATGTACTCAAATTTTCTTAAAAGGGCATTCTTAACACTGGTAGAGGTACACATCTCATCACAGGCATTCAGCTCTGTGATGACTGTCCTGAACTCTGCCATCTAGAACCGCTCTGTGAGACCCATACACATGTGAATTAGGTGAATAATCAACTTCCATGAAAAAAGATTAGTGGTTTTTTACTTGCTATTCATCTGTTCTTAAATTATGTGATTTGTACGGTACAGAGGGATGAATTAAACGTTTTTAGTGTTTACAAAGTGAGAAAATTTCACATTCCTTTTCTGCCGTTTAGACCAAAAGGTGCGCAGCACCTGCAGCAAGCTCTGGTTACACTCCTCTGCCTGGAAGTCAGATAAGCTCCTAACCCACACCTGCTTGTCCACCGAGTTACAAGCCCAGACAGAGAGCTACAGCTTCCGATCGCGTTCTTTCTTCCAGCAGAGCTTGGTAGCTCCCAAGTATCAGACATACCCTTACGAACTGATCTCCCGCTCCAGAAGTCACACGCCCGATCAGAACGGCCCCGCGCAAAGGCAGGGAGGCGCAGGGAGGCGCAGGCCGCGGGCTGAGCCCGGCGCTCCCCTCCCGCAGCCAGAGCTGCGCGGGGCCTGCAGGGGAGGCCGCTGCGCCCCGTGTGTACAAACAAAAGCCCCGGTTCCCGTAGCAACCCGGCCTCCCTGTGAAAGCTGCCTGGTCCGGCGCGGCTCTGCAGGGCACGGAAAGGTTCGCCGCGGCACTGCTTGGCACGGCACGGCACGGCACGGCACGGCCCAGCCCGGCAAGGAAAGGTTGGACCCGGCCCGGCACATTCCGCTGGCGGCCCCTTCCTCTTGCCGCCCCCAGGGCTCGTTCATCCCCTTTGGATAACGTGATTCAAGATTTCTGGGAATACAGGCAGCAAGGGTGAAAGGCTGAGGGCGTGTTTCAGCTCCGAGAGCTGACAAATGCCCACGCTCTGCAGGCTTGTACCTGGCCAAACTGTGCAAGAGCTTCTTGCCTTACCTTGGAAACCGTTTATAAAATACTAAGCTGCAGAATGTGCTCAAATATGTAGATTTTACATTTAGATTAGTAAAGGAAATGGTCTTTTACATGGTGATACAGAATTTATAAAGCTAAAGAAAACTACCCTTTGAAAAGGGAGATGTTTTTTTTATCTAATGTCTGCAGATTAGGCTTTATCTACAAACTTGTGTCTTTCCTTGCTGAGTGGAGATATGTTATCCATACAGCATTCCTAGATCCACAATAGCTATCACTTGTGTCAACTTTCACTAGCAAGACTCCAAAAATAGAGAAACATATCATTTATTATTACTGGCAACTAAATGAGACCCAAAAAAAAAAAATCCTCTCAGACCCAGTTTCCAAGAGAGATTTTTTTTCATTAAGTTATTATAATAAAATTATTCTGATTGCTACTATAATTATCATTAGATAATTCATAGATAAAGGTGTGTTTGCGTGAATCAAGTAAAAAACCCAGAAGAATGTCCTTAATTGTTATGAACTTGGAAGATAATGCTTTGAGCAAGGTGATCAAGACAGATTTTATGTGCTCAACTGGACTCACAGCTAACTGCAAATCCCACATTGCTTCATTGTGAACAGATAATCTCTTTATACCTCTGACAGGGAATATTTTCATTCATTGTCTCCTTTCAATTGATGATTCCTATAAGTGACAAACTTATGCAAAAATATTCAGAGTCTGAGTTCATTGCATGTTACTTCATTGTACTAGTGTTGTCACATGGGAGAAATTGTAGCTTTTACTGAACTTTTTTTTTTTTTTTTTTTTCACAAGATATCAAGGCAAAAACATTGCTGGCTAAGAAAAAGGTGATAAAACTTTCATTAATACCTAAAAGTTTGCCCAGGTCATCATGAAAGACCCTATTGGTTGGAAAAGTGCTAATTCCATGTGAAAACTTGGCATATTATGAACTACTAATGAGTCCTTTTCTGTACCAATATTGCTCAAGAAGTTCTCATGTACTCAGTTATATTTTTTAGACATTCATTGTGTCTGATATCTTGAGCTAGAATTTAGATGCCTAAACTCTAATGAAAGGCAATAGTAGATGAATGCCTGAGTTTTTAAATACCAGCCTTTGCTCATATTTATAAAATATATCCCCAAATCTAGTTAGTTCCAATTTAATTGAACAACATGAAGTTCAATAGCAAGTACCTCCACAGTTAGATTTTTAACATCTTACCCATCCAAATTTCCTTCAACCCTTTGACATTTCTTCTCAACACACAGCAAGATAAAATTTAGATAATCAGGTATCCTTACCGTCAGGATCAGTTTCAGCAATATGAGCTGCTGTAACCAAAATGTCCTCAGTTGTGTAACAAACAATATCCTAGCCTGTCTGTCTGCATCGTTAGAAAGCATTCAGCTCTATGAATGCATTATGTTGAAGAGATGAAGGGTTTGTTCTTAAAAATCAAGATACATAACTCACAGCCTGGCTGCCAAGTATAAACACTTCCTTCTATCATGCATGAGTACATTTAATCTGAGGGGTCACTGTGTTTCCTTTAAAAATATATTAGAGTGGTCCTGAAAATGACACTGAGTTCAAATACTTTCAGTGCGTATGAGGACCTGAATGAAATGGATCTGCAGGAACAAATACAATTTTTAGCTTATTTCACATAGACCATCACCAGATTACAAGAAAAATGTGTTACTACCATCCTGACCAGATGTAAACTAATGAACTACAACTAAATGCTACAATTTTCCATTACTGCTCTCCTCAACTATGTGACCACCCTGTTAGTATATGAAATCATTAGGGATCTGACTAAATTAATTTCACTCCCATACTTTCAATAGCCCGCTTCCTGAGAAATCTCTTCAGGCTGAAATCTCTTCTAAAATTTCACTTAGAGTAGGATTCAATGGTGATGTGGAATCAGAGCTAGTGTTTACATTAAGCTGCCACTCCTAAAATTTTCTCAGATGGTAGTTTTATCATCTCTGTGATGCAACCAAACACTGCCACAGAGAAACTTCACCTAGAAATAGAACAATAAAGATTGACTTTGTACTTATGTATACCCAAATGTAAATAACATATAAACCTGTATAGAAAATAGACCATGATTTTAACAGCCCTATTAATTAGATAGTATTATCTTTCTTATCACCATCTTGAATTTAGAACAGATATGGGCCATGGAAATGTAATTTTAGAGAGCACTAAGGTGCAGCCTCCTTAGCCCCACACCTCAAAAATAGTTTTGAGATTCGTATGTAAACTGTGAATACACAACCAGCAGCCAGCCTTCTGAGCATGACGTCAGTGGTGGCATCTCTTGCTAGATATCAAAGCTTGCTTTTCAGTGAGATACATTTCTAACTTTAGACTCTATATCAGCAAGTTCTCTAAAAATATGACGTGTTTCAAATGTACACAGAATGAATACAGAGATACAGAGTACACACAGAGAAGAAGCATAAGCATAAAGTAAAAATCTTGAACATTGTGTCACTACTTTGAGAGCTTATGGACCTTAAATTGCCCTTCTCCCCAAATAGACCATTATGTCATTAGTTTGTATTCATTCCAATCCCTTCTTGTCCAGACTTAACAAAATACACTTTAACTTCCTACAGTGAAACTTACAGTGACCACAGTCCCGCACTCATGCCCTGTAGCTGGCCAGCCAAATAGGTCACCAATGATCTCTTGGATGGTTCTTTGGATAGATTAGGAAATTTGACCATGGCCAAGGATTTGCTTGAAGTCAAGTATAAAACACTAACGTGTGTTCACCCAAACCAGGAAGAGATGAATATTATTCTAAAACTGAAAGCAGTGAGCAGTGAAGAATCTCATATCAGCTAGATTAACTGATCTTCAGAAGAGCTTCCTAACATTTGTCTGGTTGTACTATAGCAGACAGCAGTACTAAGGAAACATTTGTTTTTAAAAATCAAAAGATTGTATGTTTTACAGTTTACTTTGACATATTTTTCTTCCATAATAAATATCATAAAGGATCATCTCAGCTGAAAAGACAGGATGCCCCCTTGATATGCTAATAGTAAAACAGAACGGCTTGACTTTGCACTCACTTCTTTGGGCTCATGGGATCATGGCTCATAAGTACCCCTCTCATTACATAGTGGAGAATCTCAGGCAATTCTAGTTTTAAAGCATATTAATATGAAGGGATAGGAGCCACAGTCTGCTCCTATTTACACTCTGTGACTCCTTTTGGTGCTGGGTTCATAGTAAAGTCATAGTGAACTCCATTTCTCTTCTTAAGGTAACTCAAACATTTTTACTGAGTCTCGTAATGCCACATGCTAATCCCGGTATGGAAGCTTCCCTCTCTGGGGACATTTTAAATGTGTTTATTAGAAAGACCATATTTATATCTTCAGGGAAGCCTGTATATAAAAGGGAAAAACCTTGTAGGGCAGATGTTGCAATTGGCTGAAAGATTGAAACTGAGCTTTGTTGTATGCAAACTAGAGCGTGAACATTTAACATGTAACTTGGATTTAAAGGAGCAGGATGAAATTAAAAAAAGGGAAAAAATTGAACATCTCTTTATACCCCAGTACTATATTACAAAAGCATTGAGAATGACTTCTGAAAATTGACTGCTTCAAAACATATTTTATCCTTGCTGATCACCGATAGTTTTAAAAATTTCTCCAAAGGCTGGTTCAGAAAACTATTTTTAAACTTATTCAACGGCACACACCATTTCACCCAAGTTAAATGTAATGAAACTGTACTTTGCTGTATATAAATAGAATAATCAATCACATTCATTCATCTAGTGTGGCCTGCAGGACAACAGTGACTCTGCTGTTGGAACTTAATGTACACATGAAAAAAAATACAAAGCACTATCATGTCACTAATGTGTACTCCAAATTACCAAATGTTACATCCCATGTTGTATGAAAGACTTTTGTTACCTTCATTCCTGTAAATAGTAAAACCAAGAGTAAACTCCAAAGCCCCAGAAAAGAAATTTAGTGTCTTGGTATCTTTTAACATAACACGAAAGGCAAGGTAACATTCTGAATTTCATATATCATATCATTCAGTTCAGCAAAGCTCAGCACACAGTTTCCCACAGCATCCTTCTGGAGAAGCCAGCAGCCCATGGCTTGGGCAGGTGTGCCCTTCACTGGGTTAAAAACTGGCTGGATGACTGGGCCCAGAGAGTGGTGGTGAATCGTGCTGAATCCAGTTGGTATCCAGTTACTGGTGGAGTCCCCTATGGATCAGTACTGGGCCCAGTCCTATTCAGTACCTTTATTGATGACCAGGATGAGGGTATTGAGTCTACGCTTAGTAAATTCATGGATGACACCAAGAGGGGGGAGGGTGTCAATCTGCTGGACGGTAGGAAGACACTACAGAAGGACCTGGACAGGCTGGGTTAAAGGGCTGAGACCAACGGTAAGAAGTTCAGCAGGACCAAGTGCCAAGTCCTACAGTTTGGCCACAATAACCCCATGTAGCACTACAGACTGGAGAGTGGCTGGAGAGCAGCGTGACAGAGAGGGGTCTGGGGGGACTGGTTGACAACCTGTTGAACCTGAGCCAGCAGTGTGCCCAGGTGGCCCAGAAGACCAATGGCATCCTGGCTTGTATCAGGAATAGTGTGACCAGCAAGACTAGGGATGTAATTCTTTGGTTCTGGGCCTCTCACCTCAAGAAAGATATTGAGGTGCTGGAGCAGGTTAGAGCAGAGAAAAAAGGCTGGTGAAAGGACTAGAGGGAAAGTCTAATGAGGAGCTGGGTGGTTTAGCCTGGAGAAGAGGAGACTCAGGGAGACCTTATCACTCCATGACTACCTGTTGGGAAGTTATAGTCAGGTGGGGGTCAGGGTCTTCTGCCAGGCAACTAGTGACTGGATGAGAGGGCATGGCCTAAAGCTACACCAGGGGAGGTTTAGGTTGGATATTAGGAAGCACTTGTTCATGGAAAGGGTAATCAGGCATTGGAATGGACTGCCTAGAGAAGTGGTGAAGAGACTGGATGTGGCACTTAGTGCCATGGTGTAGCCAATGTGTGGTGTTAGGTCATGAGAGGGACTTGATGATCTCAGAGGTCCTTTTCAGCATCAGTGGTTCTGTCATTCTGTGGTTTTCTAGATGTACTGGACACACCTATTTGTAATGGCTATGAAGCAGACAACTTTCTCACATTTGTGGTCTGGAGCATTCATGTGGCCTGTCATAACATTTTTAGACTGCAGTTCTGAGATCATGTTTTCTCGTTGAGCCTATTTTGGGGTGGGTGGAAGGATGAAGACAAATTAAGGAGAAAAGAAGTATTTGCTAGAAAATTGACCCCATGGACAACATCTGCAAGATTTTGAAGAGCTGCAGCCACCCAGTTTTCACTTCAGTGAAAGTAACTGGAAATAAAATGGGATTCTCTGAATCTACAAGATCTGAGACAGTAAAGCTACACAGCAACCACTAGCTTAGGGGTGAGTTTCATGTTTACCCAGTGGAGGATAACTGTTAAATATTAACAAAAATCAGCACAGTATATTGCTCACTGTCAATGATATACAACTATGTAGCCTCATATTTAGGCCAGAAATACACCAGCTCTCAACTTCAATACCCCTATTTCCAGGCCTTTTGAAAGGCCTTTTCTTCATCAGTGAGACAGAGGGAAAGGAAATTGTGGTTTTGTTATTCATCATTGGTCACACCCTATCTGTGTAGGCAGTTAATGCTTTGTTTCTTTCGTAATGTAAGCAAAGAAAAAAATCTGGTGCTTCTGCTTTCGATTTGCGTGAAACACAAAGGGACAAACTGACACGCAACATTTAATTCATACTTAAACTGCAAGAGTATTTACAATGGCAATGACAGCAGTGGCTGCCAGCACTCAAAATCGCAGCACTGACGATAACTGGGTAAACAGTTTAGGGAACACTAGGTCATCCAAATGTTGTTTTTTGGCATATCAATATACCTCATTATCTCTCATGTACTGCTTCAACTAGACATGGAGACAATTGTAGAATACATAGTTTTAATATATAAAAAATTCAAACAGTTAAGATCATGGGCACAGTACTCAATATTTAAGAAAGTTTAAACTATCAAAAAGACTTACTGACTTTTCAGGATGGAAATCACTTGATATTGCTGTGATATAGCATGCAACGTAAGATTTTTTTTCTTCTCTAGATGCCAATGCTTAGTGAGGAAATGAGGTTTGCAATTGGTATGCTTTAGCATGGTGCTAACTAATGGTTTGGCATTGTTTGGTGGCATATAGCTAACATTTTTCACAGAACTGTATGTTCAGGAGCAGAGTGTGCAACACTGACAAAAACTGAAATCATAGTGTTAAATTTGACAGTCAGGAAGATCTCATTGAAAGATAAGAAAATTTGTAATATATTCACCACTACATGATATTTCACAATGTACTAAATAGAAAGATTACTGGCCAGAGATAGACATTCTCTGGATTTATATTCCGATAAAAGGGTCATAATAAAGTAGTTCCAGTTTCTAATAAAAAAAAATCATAAATACTGTAGTGACATACTATAGAGTAGTGACATAGATGACAGAAAAAATAACTTCTGATGGCCTGTGAGATGATTTTGATAATGTGTATTCAAGTCAGCAATAAGTACATCAAAATAGCATCAGAGGAGGAACCTTGTAGCACAACTATTGACCATTTTTAATCACATACCAAAAAATGAAATGGGTCCTGTGGATGAATAGGGAGGGACAAAGAGCAAGTTACATGACACTGAAATGTAAACTTGTACTGCAGGTATTGATATTATAACTCATCTACAGAGTCAAGGCTGCCGAGCTCCAGCAGTCTAGCAGGTAGCACTCAGAAGCAAGTAAGAACATATAGCAAAGAAGATACAAACAAAGGTAGTCTATGAAACAGGGCAAGTCAAGTGCTATCTCTTTCAACTTTCTTGACTTCAAAAACTGTGAAATGCATCAAAGGATCATTCTATACAGTCTGGTTTCTTTACGTCAATCATCACCTTTAACCCTATCATTGTGAATATCTTGCTGAGTAATTCAGAATACCCAATAAGCATCACAGAAATTAAATTATTCTATCAGTGTGTGTCTCAAACAGGTCTTCAAGTAAACAAAATCTTGGGGAATAAAAGGAAGATACACCACTGATCATAAGCCTATTTGGCCTTTGACATATTTTAATGCACTGGGTTGGACAGATGAGGGAGCTGTATTCCATAATTTAAAGCTCGACAGTGTGTTTAACATACTGTTTATATATAGAAGAAGTGTGAAGGACCATTACTGCATAGGAGAAATACTTGGATGTATTAGAGGAGTAGCTTGTGCTTCCCAATTTTAGTAATGTTTGTACATTTCTCACATGACCCTTCAGTTGTTCTGGCCTGCACAGGAGTAGATAAGGATAGACTTTAGTCAACTGGCCACAGTTCCTTGACTCATTCCTGTTAAGGACATGATGGCATGCCAGACTTGGAACAAAATGCACAGAAGAGCAAGGAGAAGACATATTCAGATTCTACAGGACACTAATCTTGATCTTAGAGCCAAACAGTAATTATATATGGAATTACCACTATAAAGAGGGTTATGAGGTCATCTTTGCTTGAGGCAGCGAATGCCGTCTAGATTACTGGCTTGCAGGTAATGCGCTTGCATTTTTGGCCTTCTCCAAATGTTTGTCTATCAATACCCCAAACTATTCATTTGTAAGTTCTATGATAAATAATTGAAGTTGCCTCTTCATTAAACAAATTATTTCTCACCTGCTCAAATACTAATTTATCTTTAGAAACAATGAAATTAAGTTGCTTCTTATGTTGCCAGTGAAAGTACTTACACCCTTATTTAGTACTACTTATAGAAAGGTGGCTTTTGTTGTTGATTGTGGATTCACACCACACACACCTACACACACTCCATTTTGAACAGATAACCACGTGCTGCATTCTTCATATCAGGTACTGGTTTCAGTCCAAGCCAGTATGCTCTTACCTTTTCTTTTACTAAGGGAGCAGTAACTGATCTGATTTGCTACTGAAAGCTCCATCTTCCTAGCTGACATATAATCTGGAGTTCCTGTGCTATCCCTAGCAGGAAAATTTATGTATTGATGAATCTTGCAGAGACTGACTGACTGTTTTATTTGAGACTGTGTTCCTCTGCAATTGTTCTCTTAAGACCCATTGTCCTACTTACCTAAGGAGTTTTTCCCTGTTTTCTTACACTCAGTGAACTCACCAGTTCATGATTTTTGGTTTCTTTTAAGGCATCTGAAGAAAAAGGGGACTTCGTCTCTTGAACATTTATGAGATCAAGTTGACACCCATTGCAGGGAGATTCAACTCCAGTATTCCTGGAAGATAGAGAGAAGGGATTTGAGTTTATACATCCACTGTAACAGAAGTAGTATCAGAATGTGCATTGATTTTTATTCTTTTGTATCTCCTATTAAAAAGCAAAAGAAGAAAACAAATAGTTAATCGTTTATCTGGGCGATGAATGCAATTTTTTTGTGTGTGTCTCTTGCCCCTTCCCTTTCATTTCTGTCAATTATTTGAGTACTTTGGTCATCTGGCATTTGCCATTACTTGGCAAACAATTCAAAGTAAAGGGAAAATCGGGTGCTAGCCTCGTTATGAGTTATTATGTTCAATACATTTTTCATCTCAAATATTCTCTTCTACACACTGATCCTTTTTTTCCATTGTCTTGAAAACTGCAAAATTGCAAACCCATTTTCAAGTGGCCTTAGGCTGCATTTTCAAGGTGTGTGGCTGACTGACTCTTCTCTGAATCATCTTATTTACTGTTCTTTTAATCATTTAAATAATCAAATATTTTTATTCCAAATAGATGTTAGCTTTATGTATTTATGTTTTATTTTCATTATCATCTCCACTTGCCTTTTAGATATGAATGAATACAACAAAATATGATCCAGAGGAAAAATTGTGATTTCATGAGCTCCATCTACGGTCTTTCCCCCATATAATTATTTTCATCTTTAAAAGCTTTTTCCAGAACAGCTAAGCTAAATCTTCCAAGCTGCAGATGCTATCTTTTAATTATTGTCTTTTTGAAAATAGAAACGGGTTTATTCCTTTCCTTTGTTTCATCATAGTTCACATACATAATCAATTTGGTTTCCTGTTATTTCTCTAGATCAACAAACTCTGTTTGCTATTTCTTTGGAAGTCATGATTCTCTACCCTTATTATATTTAACCTGTGTCCTGTAGAGCATCTTCAGCTTTATCTTTCTTGAAGAATCTTTAATTTGAGCAGTCCTTCCCACAGTAGACCCACAGCATTGCAAGAGAGAACCTAAAAGCCCTATTCTGTTTATGATGCCATGACTGCTTTATGATGATTATGACTGCTTTGTAGTCACTTTCCTCAGCTACACATCTTGACCTAAGCAGGTACCTTTGTACACATCCCCACTAAACTGCACACTGATTGGTCAGACCATTTTATCTGATTTTGCCAGGATCATTTTAATCCTAGCATCCTGCAGCCCCTACAAGCCTGGTTGTGTGACCCTGGACCCTGAGGCTGTGTGAATTCTAGTGTTCTCTAACAGTCTAAAAAAGCTGTATGTGGAGTCAAAAAAGCTGTATGTGGACAGAATCAACCACAATGAGGCTTTTTTTCCCCCTTCAGCCCTTGAACACTGTATAAGCTCAGGATCAAATAACAGCTTAGCTGAGTTTCCATATAATTGGATATGAATCAAATTTTTTGAGATTTGGTAATTTTTCCTCTGTACTTATCACATATATGCACTTCAGAGTTTCCAAATGATTTACATATTTCCCTCAATTTAACAATAATGTGTTTTCTAGAATAATTGAATTCCCAGTGACAGCTAAACAATTTCACAAATTTCAAGCATATTTCTATGTGCATTTTATTATCTGTAAATATTTCTTGGCTATTTGTGTATTTCAGTTGGTTCTGATTGTTTATGTGTTACTAAATCTTATTTTAAGTCACTGGTCTCATGAGTCACATGGCACAGCTCTTTGTTGCATGTCTTAATGGCTGCAACTTTGAAAACAGGCAAGTAGTGAATAACCAGTAGTAAATGCTGATGAATGAAGACCTGCTGAATCCCTGCATAACTATTCTGCATTTGAAATAAATATTGGATTTCCTTAGGGCTAGCTATTATTGATGCATTGATAGAAACAAATTTCTCATGGCAAATAATTGAAAAAATATTCAAAACCAAAAGTACAAAATCATTACTGAGCCATCCAGATACTTAGATTTTGAATTCATACTTGCAAATAGTAAGCTTAAACCATTTTTCCCTAGCTCTAAAATGTATCACCTGCACTAGTAACATTAAAAAATCTTGATATACTAGAACATATTGTACCTCGTTTAGTAAATGAACAAGTAGTTCATTAAAATATGTTATAATAATTTATAAAGATTCATCAATAAAAGCATCATTAATCTGAAGCATACTACTTGCAGACTGGAGTTTCTGATGGAAGATAAATAATCCACTTTAGCTATCAGAATCAAAATCTGTTTCTTTAATTTAGGACAATTTGAAGGTTAATGGACATTTACTACTTAGCTATCCAAATCATTACTTATTAGGAACAAGTCCTAATTCTGTAGTTTAAGTATACTTTTCCCGTTACTTATAGGAGATGAGGTTAAAATGAATTTTCTAGCATTCCAGACAGGTGTAATAAAGGATTTCACATGTTTTTTTTCTCCTACACCTTAGCTTGCATCTGCTCACACCAGTGAGAGTAACAGGACTCCTGTTAACTTTTACAGGTACAGAAACAGACCCACATTTGCAAAATTCAGTTAAACCAGCTCGAGGGAAAAAAAATACCCTGAAGCCAAAAAGCCTCAGAGTACTCTCAGGCATGTATTAAATAAATACCAGAACAGGTGATTTTTGATGAGAGATTAAGTTGTAAATTTTTTGTCATGATAAGCTTCTTAATTTCATGATCTGTACAATACAGGTGAGTTAAACATCTCATATTTTAGTCTTTGCTGGCAGACAAACAATAAGTGGCATCTAAGGACAGAGGTGTGCTGAGCAAAACCTCAAAGCTATTTAGAAAAACAGCTGGTTTACCTTCTCATTTCATACTCAGAAAACAACAACAAAATTCCACAAAAAAACCCAATGAAATAAAAAACCTAAACCAAACCAAGTAAAAATCAACAAAAACCACAAACAAACAAACTAACTAATAAACTAACAAAAAAACAAAACCAGACAGCTGTAACAGAAAAGTGAATCTTCTTTGCTATAACCCCGTTCCAGTGGCTCAGTTAGTCATTAAAATATTACACGGGTCACTGTTTGAAAGAATTTTGTAAATTCTCAAGTCCCAGCCTTGCTCATATAGGTTTTGCTTGATACAAGCTGGTTGTTTGCTTCATGTTGGTTTAGATAAATCTCTTTAGATTTTAGATTGGAGTTCCATTCTGCCTAAAGCTGTTATTCTGTGGTCTAGCAGATATCAAAGAACACTTCTAGCTATGGCCACTGTTGTAATAAAGTGGTGGGAAAAGAACATCCTAGAGCATGAGAGCTGAGAAAAGCAGACTAGAGTGGAGAAGAAATGTGATAAAATATACAGGATACTGGAAACAGAAACATGTACCAGAAAGAATGAAGATTAATGAATATTCCCATAAATAAACATAATCTGTATAAACTGTAAAATCCTATAAGGGAGAACCTACACATGGGAAACCAGAAAGCTGTTCTTGTGTTATGAAATATTTGTTAAGTATGAAATTCAATAGAAAGTTCCACGCATTTATGAATACCAAAGAGTATAATTTTTTTCAACATTGCCTATTTAGAGAGAAACTTTATACTTAGCTCCAAGCAACACTGCTGGGGGGGGAGGGGAAGGCAGGGGTGAGTGGCAGGGGGGGACAGAAATAAATTCACACTGCCTGTAATTCTCTTTGCTCTGGTATGGACAGTTATCATTGTCCTTTCTGTTAGACAGCTTCATTCCTTTACAAATGAAGAAATGACCTAATACAAAGTTGGAATTAGTTGTTACTTTCCAGCAAGTAGTACTTTGGATTTCCTTATCATGAGGTTGATTATCTGGGAAGTGAAGCATAAAACTTTTGCTAGTTAAAAAAGCTCTCGCCACAGTTGGGTATTTCTTGATATTCAATGTAAAATGGTACATTTTTCTTAAAATTTTCTTTAAAATTTTTAAATTATTTCAGTTATGTGTGAAATCATGTTTTAAATACAAAACAGACTTCATGACTACATTTTCTCATTCAATACAGCAAGAATGCAGCTCTTTGCCTGCATGTTATTTTTATTCTATGCATGCTTGTTCAATTGAAAATAGATCTAAAAATATAGTGTCTGTAAAAGGTAGCATAGAGAGGAGTAAATATATTAATTGAAAGTCTGAAAGATTGCATGTATTTAGCTTAAGTAACACAATGTCATGAATAACATATTTCATTATCAAAGTAATATAAACTGAAATACTGCTTTCATTGCACAGTGTATTACAAAGATATAAAAGCATCCTTAATCCATTTTAGCAAAGGTCTGTTGGAGAACTGGATTTGTAAAAAGCAAGCTAAGGCATTAGACCAAGGTATATGACATTCTGAAGGGAATAAAAAAAGACAGCAAAACCAGAAGACATGTGGTAGTGTAATTTTAATTACTTTTGGGGATGGACAAGAAATGAGTTTCAAGTGGGGTTATGTGAGTGTCAGGTGGTGGAGGGAAGGTTGGCTCAAAGATTGGTCATTAGTTCAAATGGCTCTCAGGAAGCTGCTGATGATAGAAGCTGTGTTTGTCTAACAGTATGGATCATTCAGCTTGTTTATGTAACTTAACTATCCACTGGACAGCAATCACCCCTATAGTGATGTCCATAGTAATAATTTGTAGCTTAACTGAGAACAAGGACAAAAGATGAGTAAGGATCCTCCTCTTGCTCTTCAAATAATATCACAAAATTAAAGAAAGGTGATCTGATACTCTTAGATACATAAGACTAATTCATAACTTAATTCCTTTAACATAGAATGACTGTATGTGGCCCTGAAGTATCAGACAGGTCTAATTCCACATCTGTATTGGCCACTGGGGAATGGTTCACTATTTTCTGAGAGAAAGGAAAATCTTAAATATTAACCAAATAATATGGACCTTTTTTTTCAAAATTAAAGGATACTCTTCTTCCTTTGTTTATGCCCTTCCCTTTTCTTCAACTATCAACACAAATTAATTTTTATAAAGGGAATTTCTGTACGTATTTTGAAAGGGAGATATTTCACTTTAATCAGAAAGTCAGAAAAAAATGGGAACATATGCTCATGGCTTTAAATTAGTGTAATTTAGTTTCACTTGTTAGCCAAGGTAAAGCCAGTTCAGTTCAGTTTGTCTTTAGGACCTGTGATTCAGAGAAGCTTGATTTCTGGTACATGCAAGAGCTTTAGTTTGTCTGGAGTTGGAATGTGTCAGAAAACTGAATGTTGCAGAATAAGCTACAGTAACTGGTTATATCCTTAGCTCAGGTTCCATTGATCTCGAAGCGTCAAAATATTGTGTTAGTGAGACACAGAAGGCACTGAAAACAACTGCTAGCTAAATGATGCATTGCTGTGGCATATGTATGTCTATAGCACATGTTCAAACTTATACTTAAAAGCCTAACCAGCACTGCAAAGGTCTTCATTAAAATTTTCATCCAATAAAAGCACAGCATTTTGTATTTAAAGTGTATGATACTACTTATCCACTGGTAGCATTTTTAAAAATAAAACTGAATAGGAACATGGACAAGATTTCCTGTGCAGGAGAATGACTATCAGTAAGACAGCTTGAAACAATGAAATGCTGCTCAGATGCTCACATAAATGAGTGCACAGCCAGACTAGGAAAGGTCAGATGTAGTTAGAGTACAATCCACAAACTGTAGTTTGTTTCAGTGAGATTTTGTGTGTTTGACTCAAATATTTGACTGGATCATTAGCACTACTGAAAATGCAAGAACAAGCCTTTGTGTTTAAATAACTGAGGAAGATGTGCAGCCTAGTTTCCCATGTTTATGTTATTATCCCAGACTTTCTGGTGCATTTTCTTAACTATCAGGGGAAATTGCTCAGATGTCAAATCTAAACACGTAGTCTAAGCACTTGAGCTTATAATTTATTTCCTTATGTGATAATAAGCCAATGACATTGTTTCAATAAATGCATATATTCTTGCATCCCTGTATGCTTAAAGAATGAATTGTTTTCTACCCTATTGAACGTACAGTTTTTAGCTTACAGCCTATACAGAAATGTAGGATGTTTAAATTGAGCAGAAAACCCTAACAAAATGCAGATAAGGAATGTGAAAGACAAGTCTATTGACAGTTACATTATTACAGAAGGCTGAAGTTTTCCACTGAAGGCTTCAAGTGCAAATACTGCTGACATGAAGACAGTTTTTTGCTCTGTTTTTGACAACTTATTTCCTATCATAAAAATTAATATTTTGATCATCCTTGTAGGAAGTCCAATGTATAGTGTCATTTTGAACTTGATGCTCTCATATGCTACCTTGCAGTTCCCCTGGTCAGGATACGTCCCTCTTAAGAGAATTCCCATGATACTCTCCACTCTAGTCAAGCAATAATCCTTGGTATAGCTTAGAAAATTTAACTCTTAGGGTTAATGGCTTCAGAAGTACGGAGTGGAGTTCACTTTATCTCCTCTAAAGTCAGGAAATACGTGGCTTTGTTTTACTGAACAGAAAGTTATTTCTGATGAACTTTGAGTGAAATGCAAAATTAAGAATTTAACTTTAGTCAATGTATGTTAAACTTAAAAATACAAAAACCATTCAGAAACAAGAATAATTTTCTATGGAAATTATTTAAAATCTTCTGCTTGTAAACAAATGGAAACAAATTCAGTATCCATTTATAGCATAGAATTTATTCCTCTCCTTACAACCTCCATAAATCTACAAGAACATATTTTTGAATCTCCTTTTCTCCTTGATTTGTGTAATCCCACTGATTCCCCCAGAATTAATTCCTAATGTACTTGAGTAAAACAAAAGAATCAGAGTCATCAAGATCTTCACTGAAGCATTTGAGAATCATCTGACAAGGACTATTTTTGACCATTAGATCCTTTCAGTGTCTAACAGGGATTATTTTAAAGTTCCCATCCCTCTTCCCCGTTACTACAAATGCTCATCTTATAGATGGAAACCAGGAGTCCTAATGCTGCCATGCCTGGCCTAGAATGAAGTTTTATGTTATTCCATGCTACTTAATATTTTAACTGTTAGTAGTTGTTCTGCAATGGGTTTCTACTGCTTCATTTAGCATCTTGCTTGAATTTTTCCTTGTCATTTTCTTTTAGAAGCAACAACAGATTTCTAGCTCCTATTCTATAGAAATGACCCTCCACAGGGAGCTTTCTGAAGTAAGAACATTGCAGCACAATGACACTGTTTTCTTTTCTAGTCAAACTATCTTTTCCCCAAGAATTTAATTGTATTTCTTTTTTCGTCCTGATAATGCCTCTTTACATTGTAGGAGCTTTTCTGAGTCTAGATTTTTGTCACCTTGATCTTCCTTCTTACTGGGCCCAACTCTTTTTGTAATAAAAACTTTGATTTTTGACAGGTTCCTTACTTCCAAGGCCTTCATTGGCTTCATTGAAATTTGCAGAAGGTCAGTCTGAGCCACAGGTTCTCTATAGTATATCAAACTATACAAAAAAATACTCAGATATTTTATAATCAGCATCTGTAAGAAAAAAGGTTCACTAATAAGTTTGCTTTCAAATTTCCATGGAACTCCTAAAGTGGCAAAGTTTGAAAACATGTAAACAAATGACTAGGTTAATCAAAATAGGGGAAACAAAATTTAAGAAGTTGTCACAGTTACTAACAGAATTGTTAAAAATCAAGTTTTGCCAATGAATGAGATAGTCTACAAATCCTCTGGGTTCTATATGTTGATAGAGCTAGTAATAAATAAATTATCCCGGTCTGCAGCTTTTAAACAGTCAGAGTCACTGCGGATTTAATGAAGTGCATTCACCTTTGATGTGCTCAGACTGCTTACAGCAGTATTCCAGCTTTTGATGCACCTGCTTGTGAAGCCACATCTTCTCTTCTCCAGGTACATTGTGAGAGAATCCTGCTCCCTAGCAGAAGATATCTACAAGTATGGCTTTAGATCCTGAAGAGCAGATACTGCGCCTCCTGGTGAAGAGTGTTTCCCTCAAAGTAGTTTTAATCAGTGCCACAAGTAAACAAAAGTTGTCACAGCTCCTGTAGGTACAGCTTTATTGGGCCCTCTGCCAGAACACAATTACGTAATCAAAAGCCTAAATTAAAATTCTCCTGACAAAAATTTAATACAGGTTTGACCTAAGAAAAGTGTCAAGTTCCTGTTCTCAAGAACAGAAGGCACAATGCCTTCAAGTTGCTATAAAAAGGAAGATCAGATTCCAATAAAGGGAGTCCCAGAATCTCAGCCAGGAGAACTGGCACACAAAGTCCAGTTAAGGAAAAAACATTCTTACCCACACTCTTCTATATATGTACCACACTGTTGTTGGAGGGGTTCATTACAGTATGTTCTCCCAAACATGCAGGAGATGAAGAGACCAATCAGCACAAGATTTGGCCACTTAGCTGTGATCCATATGGGGGAAGCAAGGAAACCTAAGCTGCCATTCACTGCACCCACCACTGGTGTTGCAAGTTCTTGGCATAAAAAGGAGGAATGGGCAGATGACATATTGCTGGCTGAATCTTTAGGAATTGTACAACAAGCAAGGCAGTACAGATTTGGCCTTTAGTCCTTCTGTGTAGGCTCAGAAACACAAGAATGAGAATTTTCACCTCGTCAGTTTTTAGTTGCTGAGGACTTGACTTGACTTTGCTGCTGGATCAGCTAGGCTTGTTTATCAGCTTCTATCTGCTAGCTTATGAATGACAGTTTGAAAAGTCTACATTGCCAACATAAGATTAGCATCCACAAGCCTCAGATTTATTTCAAGTTATTTAGATTAACATCCATGTGTCCTAGATATAGGATTTCAGAATGACAAATCTGATCTAAACCAGATTTCTCCCTTCCCCCCAAATGTAAAATGTAGATCCATCAAAAAATGAAGATAAAAAATGCAGGTCAGTGCAGAGTGTTGGTACATTAAGAGGCTTGAAAGTAAAATTGCACACATTTCCCTACGGAAATGGCAGAATTAAGAAATGCAGAAAATTAAAATACAGAAACATTTATGTAGAGTCAACAATAGCCATTGATAGTAGGAATAAATCTTGGATGTGCTGAAATTATATTGCATGCACCCAAAAAGAGGTCAGAGTTGATTCAAAGGAAAGGCTGAAGACTAATGTTTGTAGTGCTTACAACAGCATGTAAATATTAAAATACTATTAGTGGTTGAAACAGTAAAAAATCTTAAAACCCAAATGCATTCTAGGTGTAAAATGAAGAGTTTTCAAGAGACACAAGATAATTAACATGTTGTGAAAGTCAGAATAACTGCCTGAAAAGGGAGCACCGGTGACCTAGGGAGAGCTAATTACAAACAAAGTCTGGGAAAATTAGGACAAGAAGAATCTCCCCTCCCCCTGGAAACATTAGAGGAAGCAGAGTTGTTTCCTGCAACTGAAATGGTACAGCTGTTCTCTCCTGCATCTTCCTTCTAATCTGTTTTAAAGGTACACTGACCATTTGTTTAGACTCTAAAGTATGTAGCCTGCAAAAAAAGGCAAAACAAATCCCAAGGAGTTACTGATTTGAGATGATGCTTTATATACTATAATGGAACAAAACTGTAAAATGGATGTCAGTGTTAATTCCCAGTTCATGTGTGTTCAAACAGATTTAGAGAACTTGAAGAGCATAGCTGTTTGGAGACACTACCAATTTGATTGCATTTCCTGTGCTACAGGCTACATACATTTTAAATGGTTGCTCGCATCTTTTCATGAGCTGAAAACATTGCAACATGCCCTATAATTTAATCTCAGAAACATGGTAAAATACAAAGAAATTAGGTTTATACACTAAGAGTGATTAATGTAATATTAAATATAATTGTCAGGCAGCATAGCCCAAATATTCAGGAATATTTCATTAACTTTCAGATAGAAATATGTCTATAAATCTGGTTGTAATACTTGCAAAGAACATCAGCAGCATTTAGTACTTGTGGATCACCTTGAATATTTAGCCCTAAGTTCCTTCTCCTCCCCCATCCTTATTTCAAGGTTTCAGTTATACTTTGATAGAAAGTCCATAACACCACCAAAAAAGATTACACAGAGCATACACTAAGAGGTAGCCGTACAAACCCATCACAAATGTTAGAGATTAAGAGCAACAAATATTTAACTGAACAGGCAGTTTTTCCATAAGAACAACCACTCTGCATATAGCTGACCAGCTGCAGGCCTATTTAATTTATGACATACAGATGTTTGTTTACACTTCTGCTAGGCAGGAGACTGTTGTGCATCCAGGTGTTCACAGGATCATGTAATCAAGCATTGTTTGATTATGAAGAATTTATGCAATATTATTAACACAATGCTAAAGCAAGCACTATTATTCTATTACTGTATCATTCTATTATTCTATACACTCTAATTGGAGCTTGTTTTTCTTGAATTGCCACCATCACACTAATCATAATTCTTTTAAAACATTGTGGTACAGGTATATTTCACACTTTAAACCTACTATACATTCTTATTACATAATATTTGCAGTCTCTATGGAGAAGACAAAAGAAGAATGAGTTTGGTGACATTAAGAAGGATCATTTATTTCTCTTTGGCTTAGGACTGGAAGGTCACCTTGGTGGAGGTTTTTCAGTAAAATGCTTAATTCTTCAGGGAGAACATATATTATGGCATCTCACTTTGCATCTCAGAATTTCCATATGAAAGCCAATTGATGAGTCAGGGAACAAACTAAGGTACTCACAGTATTTATGGTTTGAGTTTTCCCCTCTTTTTCAATATTTAATCTTTTAATCTTGATTGAAACACAAGTGGGAGCCCAGAGCACTAAGATAGACAAAGTCCTTGGAATCCTGCTCTCACTGACCCTGCTCAAGCAGAGTTGTAGGTGACCTTGTATATTCCCTTCCCACCTTAGCCATTCTATGATTCTGTGCATTTGTCATTCTCTGATCATGCATAATCTCAAATGCTGAGAGACTGTGGGGAGATATCCCCAGACTCACCAACTATTTACTTAGCCATAGTGCTTCCAAGCCCATCCTCTAAATACACATACATTCCACAAGTGACTCTACACACACACATTAGCAGGTTCTCTACGGTGACTATTTTGCTGGCATTTCACGGAGTGCTACAAGACACTGGAGCACTAGTAACTCTAATGTCTAAGATTATCTTGTGTGCTGCTGTGCTTATAACAATGAGAAGAATAGCGAGCTACTGGAAATGAATGTTAATGCATTTATTCCATTGGCCTCACCTTTCTTGTCAAATCTGTGCGCGTATGTGAAATGTAATTTAATGTACTGTATCCAACAAAATAAATAGCATAGGAATCCATAGGAAAATATTTAATACTTATTTTTGAAAAATATCTACATCTCATAACTCAAATATAGTTTCAAGAAGTACCCGTTTTCCTAGGGGTTCAAAGGTGTTTTGGTAATCCATTTTGAACCAAACTTTTTATTTCCCTATTTTTAATGAAAAAAAATCACTGATCCAAAGTCCACTGATCCCTGCCTGTGATTTTACTCCCAACAGTTTGACAGAAATAAGAAAGATCTTTTAAAACAAGTAGCATACAAATGACTATTGAAGATGGCCAGAGAAAGTGTTAAGCACGTATTTTAAAAAGAATGAGAAATAAGAAATTCTGCAAACTCTCTGCAAGGAAGCCTTTGTAATTATTGCAATAGTTCTATTTCAGGGTCACTTTGTGACATATATGATGTAATTATGAGAGTAATAAAAATGCTCTCAAGTAAGTACATTAGTACAATTAGGTATGTGAAGTAGAAAAACCTGATATGAAACAGAACTATTAAAAAGATCAGTGTAACAGTTTCTGTCAACCTAAAATTCTCTATCAAGAATTTCTTATGACAGAGATTGGTTCTGATCACCTTTGGAATCAGAGAGATGGGTGATAATGCTAAAAAGAAGCTGCCTAACAGCAAGACATAGTCTATAATAAGAGTGTGTATTACTAGCTCTCTCATGTAAGGATACTTGGTCCCAAACTTACTTGTAAGTAAGCTAATTATATTCAGTAACCTAAAGGTTGACCATCAAAGCCTGTTAAATTCTCAAGGCTGCATCAAGAATGCAATGAGGCGGAGTATTCTGATATTTCTGATTTCATTAAGATGAACTATGAAGACATTTTTTCTTGATGGAACTGCTTTGCATTTTTCTGTCAGTGTATGGACCAAAATTAGAAGTGAAAATTAATTTACCAGATACATGGACCACTGAAAGGCTTCATATTCTGATGTTTTAAGAAAATGTATGAAGAGGAGATTCTTGGAACTGTCAAAGGGCCATACTTCTTATTATTCTGTTTTCAAACGTGTCTATTTCTATTTTTGTACTATAATGCATTTCTGGTATTAAGATCAGAGTATTTATTTGCAGAATATAGTCACACTTAGCAACTAGCTCACTGATTGGAAGCTTTCCCCCCTGATTTGAATTTAGTGTTTCAGCCAGTCATTTTATATTTCTCTGGAACTAGGATGATCTGGAAGTCATCTGTTTCCATGGGTTTTCCATGCATTTCCAATGTGGAATAAGGCTTTTCAGAAAACTCCTGCTTCCAGGTATTCATAAGAAAAGCTTTTTATCAGCATGTTGAGACTAATGAAATGCTAGTAGAGTGTGAATGACTTGCTTTGGAGACCAAATTGATAATTTCTATCAAAGGTCTATCTAAGATCTATTGGTCTGTCAAAGTAAAATCAGCATAGCTTTGCTGGGACTTGGTTTATTCACAGTTTTAATTTTAATACAGCAATTCTGTACATCATGGAGAATTACCTGTTGACAGCTCACTTTTCCAATCATATCTTGTTCACTAGAACAAGAAATAATTTTTACAGTTTACTTCCAACCTATAAGTGTGAAAGTAAAGCTATGGGTCCATTTCATTATGTTCCATTTGCTGGTATAGTTTGTCCCCTGTTAAAATAAACTGAACTAACAGCCTTCAAATCTGTGAAACATCACCTGTAGACCACTCCTTTTATTTTATATTCTTCCATGGAGACTAGGAAAACTTTCTTCTGCAGGAACTCTGTTAGGCAGAACTAGGCTCCGTGAGGAAACACTGAAGACAGAATGGGATATGCTGTTTTATCACTCCAAACATGAGCAGCATACGCCTCTGGCAAGCTTGTGTTGCCAGTTCTAGGAGTGGATAGGTCTCCTGGCCAAGAAAGCTGCTGAGTGTTAGGTTTTATTTTTGAATACTGAAGAGTGTCACCCCTACAAGACAAAGGGAAATATTCTGTATAGGTATAACCCTTGATTAAGCAAGAACTTCAATTGCTCTAGGCTAGCTCTGATGTTAAATTGGAAGTTGGTAGAAGCACAAAACAGGCCATGATAATATTTTCCATTTTTCTCTACCCATGTCAGTGATCATATTCTTATTAATACCATTATTCATGCCCTTTTCTAATATCAGTAGAGCAGTCCTTTTTTATGCAAGTAATCTAAACTACCTGACAACCCTCCTGATAGTTGTCAAGAGTAGCAGTGAGACCCTGTCAATCAGTGCATGACTTGTGACTGTTTCCTAAGCAGCAGCAGACAAAGCAAACCCCACAGTGACAGTATTCTGTGCTTACTTTTCTTGGCAGTAGCCAACAGCTCTTAGTATTTTAAACATGACTAAAAATATCCACCAATTCAGAGAATGATAGAAGCGGCCTTGAAATAGACCACATAAGCCAACATTATTTATCACTGAGAGGTATAGAGAGGGGAAACACTGAAACCAAATTCAGGTAGGATGTATCTGTGAGCCTAATTATCAATGAGAAAATAATTAAAAGGAGTAGACTGTCTTGATTCCTTGTTATTAAGTGACTAAACTGCAGACTCTTTTTAAAAAAATAAAACCCCTGCGAACATCTGGTTAATGGCTGTCCTCTGGACAATTCTGATTGGATCTTTCAGAGGCATGCTTAGCTATAATTGTAATGAAAGATTTATACTAAAAAATTTCAATATGCCTTTTTGTCCTCCAAATTAGGTAGAATTTATGATTTGGTATAAATTAGAAAGGAAACGTAATCATATTCACTTCAATTGAAGATTTAACAAGGAAACAAGAAAAAGTATTCATGATGAATTTCATACCTCAGTTACGTTTTCCTTTCTGAAACCAGTCTTAGATTACAATACTTCAGTTACAAAGACATCCCAGGAGCTTGCAATTAGGGCAAGAAAGGTATATGTCTAATTTATATTCCTGAAAATGTGCAGCTTGGGAAGACTAAAATAGCAGTACTGCAGCACATAATACAGTCGAGAGTAAACAATGTAAGATTCATCCCTGGTACTCATATTGTGCAAATATATGAGAATATGGAGGCAAAAATCAGTGAAAACCTCTTTTTGCTGCAGCCTTCCAGAAAAGACATGCAGTAAAGGCAGTTCACTTTAAAAATTTCCTGTACAGAGAAAGGAAGAATAAGGAGATATTTGAAAAACACAATAATAAAAAGTTCTGTCTTCTTTGGTTTTAATTTAAAATAGTCTTTTAATAGTCTTTTATCACCAGAACACCTAAGTACTTCATCAGTCAAATCACTTCATGGTTACATCTTTCATACACTATGCAGATACATTCAATATTGTCCACATTTTAGGGGTGGAGAAATGAGAGAAGAGGGTCAATCTTTTGAAAACCTGATTCTTCAAAAGCACTGTATTTCATTACCAGAACAATACAGAATGCCCGTTTTCAAGGTACTGTTTCAGTTCAACCAGATTTTGCTTCTTTCCTGGGCAGGCATTGATGAAATGATGTAAATCTTATACCAAGAAAGATTAAAATTGCAGGAGTGTATAAAACAGAAATATTTTCATGACACTGTACTAAATACAGGTTTACAATCTAAGCCTGATATCCTTCTATCATTTCTATTTTGAAACAGCACAAAATAATATTCTTTATAACATACTTACTTAATTATTTTGCATCAATATGTACAGGTTCTGTAAACTTTTTCTCCACTAACCATCTTTATTAGTCCTATGTTCGCTCAAAAATTGTATCAGTATATTTCTTGATACAGGCACATGCACCATCACTGAATGAGGCATTTCTGTAATTAAGAGTAGGGTCACTGTGTTAGGGAGCTTCTCTGCCCACACTTATTTACCTTGCTGAAAGACTAAACAGGTGCATGTTCCTGATAAAATGACAGTTGGGTACATGTTTATCCTAATAACAAGTTCTTTTTGGATGGCTCTGTTGCAATTTTTATTTTTTTTCACTAGTTACTATTTTACTACTTTCCCATTTATGCATAAATTATTATGCCAGTATCTTTCAGATTCTAAAGATGTCACTAGATATCACTACCACTACTTCTTTTTTTTCGTGTTAATAACATTGTTACCATCTTATTTCAAACTGAAAATTCAAAATTGCTGTTTTATGTTAAAGATTCAAGTCAGAATTTCCCAGTAACCTGCAGGTTCCTTTCTCCAGTACCGGAGCTAAATCAAAATCTTATGAGACTTGGATAGCTTTTACTTCACAGTGTTTGTACAAACTCATTTTCATTTTGTATGCTCAGGAAATTAGGAAAATGAGGTGTATTTCTCTTGTGTATTCTCATTTTATGCAGACTGGTTTTATAACAATCTAAGTTCACAGCCATCTTCCTTTCTGAGCCTAACTGAAAAACATGAAACTCATTAAACTCTATTGCATGCAAAGATTACCTTCAGCTTTTCTGGTCCTCTCTGTCTGCAAATAACAAATGACAGGACTGTCTGAATCTCTTTCCATTGTTCTTTCATATCTAGAGTTGTAATTTAATCTCCCATATTTGAAGCTTCTTGGAATTTTAAGCTCTTCCATTCTTTCTCTTAGGTTATCAGCCTGATTTTATTCCTGGTACTATGTGCTATTCGGTTGTCAGGTTGCACAAAAGAGTATGAAAGACCAAAGTAGCTCTAATTGCTTCACCTTTCTGTGGTCTCTGCAGTGGTCTTCCTGAGTCTGTCTGGATATTAAACCACCTGCAGGTTCAGATCCAGTACCCTGAGTGTGGAATCACTCTCAACATGACTTGTGTAAAAGACACTTAGCTGGGTATATGGCTATATTACCTACATCAGTGTTGCAAAGAACACTAGAAAAGTTAAACTTGTGGAGCTGCAGTCCATGACTTGAATGAGGCACTGTGACTGAGTTCACAGGGCATGGTTGTCTTTGGTTCCTTTGTCAGTGTACTTGTAAAACAGAAGGGAAACTTCTCATCTGCAGGATAAAGTGAGGCTTCTAAATCAGAAAAAAATTGACTTGGGCAACAAGTTGCTACTTTTAAATAACAGGAATGCTCAAAAGCACCCTGCTAAGTTTCCTGCAGAGAATCCTTTTCTAAGAGTAAGTGTGCTGCTAGACACATTGTGGATTTGCAGTTTTAATTAGAAAAATACAAATAATGAGCAAATACCAGGCACAGTATAAGGTCTGAGAAACTGAGCTGAGCAAATGTATTTCTTCAAGGTTGAAGAACAGTGAGAAAGGACATGGCATTCAGAACTCATTCTGCATTTGAACACTGTCTTTCCCAAGGTGTGAAGTGAATCGTGCACCCAACCTGTCTACCTATCACCAGCTAACAAATAGGGCATCACAGAATCAGGCTAGTGCAGTATGTTCTTCCTGTTCCCAAATATAAAAGTTAAGTCAATAATTACTTAGCCTCTGCCTTTATGTGTATTTTTTTCTTTCACAGCAGACTGAGTCCATGTAACCGCATTGATATCAGTCCCACCACTAAACCCTTAATCTCTGTATACTCACCTTCTTCCATGCAATGCCAAAGACATCAACCCTGAAGCAGTTCTGAGGTGTATAGGTGGTACAAACTTTTGGATAGAACCCTGGCCTTGGTCTTTTTCTTTTTTTCTGACAGAGCTTTACTCATTTGGCAGCTGTCAAAGTCCTCAGCATCCCAGCCTAAAACGTTGGGTTGGCATATTTCAAGATACTCTTACTTAACCTACAATAGTGCTGTTTGACTTCTGCGTCCAGCTGTCAAACTAGAAATACCTACTTTACTATGTGTCACTGAGAGCAAGATTTTATTATCTTCTTGTATCTTCGATATTTTAGGAATTTTACAAATGCCATGATAGGGAAGAACAAAAATACTTTCTTGAAATATTGAATGCTGAACTTTACTAGAATATGAAATATTCAATGAATAATATGAATATTCTTTTCCTCCCCATATCCCTATTAAACTTTTTCCAGTAGTTCCTCCACTTCCTAATGCATGTTTAAAGAAGCTAATCTTATACCCAAGCATGTAACATGCATTCTGAAATAGGCAATGAAAGCAATGATGCAATTAAAGGCAGTCTTTAAAAATGTAAATGCATATAGAATGGAAACTAAATTAAGAGAACAGACAAGAAGAGTGGTAAAGAACCCAATCTCAGAATAGAAATTGAAAAGCCCTTAGAATTTTTTAGGTGTTTTCTTCAACCTGCTTTTGAGTACCTCAGGATTTTTGCCTAAGAAACCTTCCTTGGCAGATTATTTCACTCTAATTGCTCTACATGTTTTTTCTTATATCTCTGTTTTGTATGTTCATGACTATAGTTTGGTGACCTTTATTCATGTAGAATAATTAATATCTCAGCTCTCATTGCTAACCCCAAGTGTTCAATTTCTGGCCTACTTTTAATATATAGAAGTACCAAGATCATTTTCTAACTGCAGTCCATTACCACATCATCTGTCTGTTTTAATGAAATTGCGTTCATGTAGATACAGCAGAAAATCCTTACAGATTCATAGATTCATTTAGATTCTGTGAGCAGTAAGCTAATTTTTTAAATGCAAAATTGCATGTTGTCATGTTGAAATTTGTATTTAGTTTCTATTTTCCTTATAACTTGACCCAAAAATCATCTTTGGCACTTTAGAATAGGATTGTCCTGTGAAAGGAATGACCTCTCCTTCCCCTACATTTGCCTGGCATTAGATATCATTAGAAGCATGTAAAAGATATTTCAAAGAGTTCTATCTGAGAGCTTAGGGGCATTCTAGATGTGATGGCAAGTATAAGGAACCTCTGTCCAGGGTGACAACTCCTTGGTGTGTTCTTAGATATTGCAGAAAGAAAGCAACTCTTATCTATGCCCTCGCATGACACAACTGCAGAGGAAGGGAGTGGCAGTACAGGTCACATACAATGGGAAGAAAATGAGACTGACTGGCAGAGCTGAAAGTGTAGAGCACAGTTCTGCCCCTATGCGGAAGAATCTCCCTTATGAGGATTTTACTAAAAGGAGTGTTCATCTAAGTTTGATTAAGAACATCAGAAATTGCAGCTGTTTCTTAACTGAAAGGTGTTTTTCCCAAGTGGCTCTAAAGTTAGATAAAACAGACTATAAATATGGACTAAACCAGATGAAAATATAGCACTGTTAGTGGCTTCAACTGAGTTTTCATGTGACAGCTGGAAAGAGGACTGCTGAACTTAATGAAGCTTTCAAGACAGGCCAGAGGTAGAACTCCTTGCAGTCAGCATGATCTGTACGGTACCTTCTGTCTTTCATACCTCTCTCAGTAACCATAAATGTCTTTTTGAGTGTTAGAAAAATTTAACTCTAAAAAATAAGGATAAATTTAAAATATTACGATTCTCTTTGATTTTTTTAAAAAAGCCACTAAGTTTGATGCTATGCTGGAGCAACACAATATACTTTCTTGAACCATTTTTTTTTCTTACTATTTATAACACAATGTAAAGTTTATTTCTACATAGCTCTGTGAGTTTATGGCTTTTTGAGAGCTCCTTTAGTCTAGTCCCTCCACAAATGTGTCCCCACTTCTTGAAAGAACCACAATGCTGCAAGAAAAACTAAGTAGAAAGGTAAAGTGTGGGAGAGTCTTCAAGATGGGATCATGTTGTTTCTTTAAGTAGCAGAGGTTATAGCCAAGGCTGTGGTATTCTCACAGGATATTTGCTGAGGAATGGCAAAATTTTCCTGACGAGATGGTAGTGCACCAAGCAATATAAGATACAGCCTAGAATGCTCTCAAGCTCACAAACTATCCCAGACATGGTGAAGAAATTCTAGTAGTTACAAGAAAATGTTGAGCCAGCACTGATTCTGTCCATATGGAATATTTACACCAGTGTAATTTGACTAACTACAACAATGTTCATTTTTTTATTTTCTATGTTAAAAATCAAGAGTCAACACAGTGGCCTGAATAATGAGATACCGTAGATGAAAATATTTTTTCTTGATGAGCCACAGTAACAAAGTGAGCAAAGATTTTGTCATCAGATATAGTCAGATGGGTGAGAAATATGTCAGGAAAGTAGATAATTTGTGGAGTTCAAAGAAGTTTATTAGACATTTATAAATTCCATTTGAGATCAAATTCAAAAGATGGGATTGCCTTAAAGGGAAAAAGGAGAATCAGTGGTTTATTGCAGTCTAATTTCTCCATCTATACTGACCCTCTCAAGCATGCGACATAAATTGTTTTGTGTCAGCTTATTCTGGAGGTATAAGCTCAGCAGTTTCACTCCTTGTGCTGCTGGGAGTGACCCAGTGTATTAAATGTGGCATTCCATATCGTGCTAGGGCTCTATTTTGCATATTCTCTTAAAGATTGTTATTAATAGTAAAGCCATTTAATTTGAGGATTCATTTTGCCTTATCCCAGCTTTTCTAAATGGCAGTAAGTTCATATTCTTTGTTGGTGATGCAGTCTAAGAACAAAGTAAATGGGTAGTCCTGTGCAAGTAATATGTAATAATGAACTACTACTGTACTCTCAGTCCAAGACCTGTGTTTGGTTATTTGAGAGATTCTAAGACAAACTTTGGAATCTTCTTTTGATCTGAAAATATCTTACCAATTAACATCTTCTGTAGTCAGAGCCACAGACGCATACATAGATGTACCAGTGTCTGTCTTTCCACAGCTGAACATTTGCATGACTGCTGGAAAAAAAAACAAACAACAAAACCATGAAAATTTTCATAATTTGAAAGCATTTTAATACAACTTGTTTGTTTATTTTTGGATTGCAGGGAAGATCATGTAAAACAGGTGGACACTACAGCAAATGTTTTTAACAGGCATAGGAAACATAGCTCTCCGAGGAAACACCACAATAAAATCTTGAGATTTAGCAATATTTAGACTTAAAACCCTTCATAAATATTATCCTTAAAATTTTTATGAGAACCTTGGCTGAGCCAACAATTATTCTGTTCTGAGTTTAAAAATAAAATATAATTTCCTCAAATCAACTGTCAGACATTGCTTCCAGCTGGAGCATTCATGATGTGATAAAATTAGAATGCTAAGAAAACACACTCAACACAAATGGGATTGATTTAAAAGTCAGACTTCACACTTCAGCATCTCTGATGATATCATCTGCGCTTCTGGTGTGTGATATCTGCATGCGGTAAAGTGTGCTTCTCACAGGGGAACTCTGTGCCAAGCAGGAAAGCTTTCTGGGGAGCAGGACAGGCCCAAGGACAAATGCCTAAAGGTGAGTAAGTCTGATGTTTGCTTCAGCTCTTTCAGCATTAACTAGCTTCACACTAGGCCACAGGACCTTGGGCAAATGTGTGTAGCAAAGCTTCAATGAAGGGAAAAATTAAAGCAGCAAGAAAAACAAACATTGACGTTAAACCATTAAATTATAACAACTTGATGCCCTCGTTGAGAAAGAGGAGGACTAACTCTTCTCACTGACTCAAGATCAATTATCTCAGTCTTCAAATATGTAAAAGGCTGTTACAAAGAGAAATAAAATAAACGGTTCTCTATTTAGCCTGAGAAAAGATACAATAGACTTCAAAAGTAGTAAGGAAGAACGAGGTTAGACATTAAAAGAGAAGTCCATCGATACAGTTTGTGATAGATTATCCTCAGAAAGAAACTTCTTAGGAGACTAAATCCCTCAGCACTAGAGAATCTCGCAAACAGGTTGTAAAAACAATTGTCGGGAATGATTGGATAGAGCTGATCCTGCCCTCAGCAGGGAGCTGGACCGGATAAACTCTTAAATACCCTCAGATTATGTGCATCTATGAATAACATATGGAAAAGAGGGACAAACAAAAATATTTACGTAACATCTGCTGATCTAGTATACATACAGACAAATGGGACAAGTTTTTTTAATTTTTTTTTTTTTCTCCTAGAAGAAACATGTGAGTAGCTGGAATTTGGTACAACTTCCTTGAAGTTGTAATGAGTAATGAACTTTCTGCAAATCAAAAATTAATTTATTGGTTACGAGACCTCGAAAAATATGATTATCAGAGACTAATTTCATTCCAGTGAAGTGAGGGTGACTGGATTTCCAGCACTAATAACAACATGGGGGGAGATTTAGATCAGATACTAGGAGGAAATTCTTTATCATGAGGGTAGTAAGGCCCTGCAACAGGTTGCCCAGGGATGTTGTGTTTCTTACAAGGGTTTGTTGGACGAGGGAAACCTAGATCAGAAGAATAAAAAATGTTCTTTCAGAATATGCTTGGAGGGGATTTCATTCTTATTACGCACTAGCCAGTTGTCAAACATTTTTACTAATACTCTAATAAAGTTATCTCTGTAGTCTTAGTTAAAGGTTTTATTTGTCAATGAGCAAGTAATTCTGACAAAAGCCCAGGACAGAGGATCTTAAAATGAATGTAGACTCTGATAAACACTTTTTAGTTCTGCTATTTTTTAAAGACTATTTTTTCTTTTATAAATTCAACTGGTAACTTTGCACACTTTATTCTTTGCAAAGAGAGGAATTTTGAGCCATAAAAAAATTTACCATGTGCACAAGCCAGTAAAGCTAAACTTTTAATGTATGTTTTTATGTACACTTTAATGTATTTATGAAATACATATTATTAAGAGCTTTCTGCTGACTAAACAGAGGACACTTGATGGCACTTCAAGGCAATTTCTATATTAATGTTACTGCACTGGATTGTCACACAAGTGCACAGAGTCATTTGCACTTTAAAAATTAATTTTCTTCAAACTCTGTACATTTGTGATGATCTGAGATGCATATACTTTGATGAGTGGTTTTTAAGAAAAAGACGAATTTTCTTGCATTGATTTTGTCAGACGAAGGAAGCTGTAATGCCTTAGCCTCCAAATTATAAGTCTCAGGTACTGCAGAAAAAATGTAGGTACAATTAGACAGTCACAAGATTTTTGAGTCTCTTGAGCAACTTTTTCAGTGAGCTTAAAGAGAGCAACAGATCTTTGAGCATTTTGATGAGAAAAACCACCATCCTGAAGAGGAACAGATTTGTTTGAGTATATACAACCCATAAAAAATGAAACCTGCTTAGATGAGCAAGAGTTTAATTTATTTTCCCCCAAAAAAGGCTTTGAGAGAGTCAAAAAAGAAGCAGACTTTCAAATAGGAAAAAAAAAATTGAGAGCAGCAGTTTTCTTTTTTATATTTAAACACTTCAGATACAACCACTAGGAAATATATTTTGCTTGCTTATAATGAGAAGCTGGAAAGGTTTGCTTTCTCTTTCACACAGATACAAAAATAGATACCAACAATCAAAAAAGACAAAGTTTGTGTTTACTTTAAGTTCCCTAAAGAAATTCTTTTATTTCTTAATGCTGCCACAACTAAATCCTCACTGACCTTCTGAAGTAGAAAGTGACACTGGATCTGAAATGGACTGACATCTTCTGGAGCTGGAGGCACAAGAGCATTCTGTTTCATGCATCCTCTTTTTAAACTACACAGAACCCACAACTGCAGCCATAAAACCAGGAATAGCTTCTGTAATATTAGAGCCCTATTATGTCTCTCTCCTACAACCTTGACAAAAGATGTTCAGCAACCAGCTACCTCTCCAATTTGCCTGTGAAATGACTATCAGCAAGCAGCTCCAAAAATTTCAGGGGGTCTAGGCTAAGAGTCCACTTTCTTTAGCAATCATTTTTGAAAATACCCAACTTAATCCAAGGGGTGAAGTAAATTTCACTCCTCTCCGGCCAGGGGACAGTTCACTGTCTGTAAGTTTGTTCTTATTCATATAGTTTTCTGGTGCACTTATACAAGAGCCAGGCATTTTAAGAACTTAAGGTGGGTTACCCTGATTTAACTGTTGGCAAAGCTCTCAGACACAGTAGGTTTGAAAACACAACCCACTCAAACCTGCTATTATTAGAACCAGGTGGGAAACAATTTTCCCTATTTGGGAACACTTTTAAAATTAAAACCAGAAAAACTCTTTCCAGTATAAATTGTGACAAAAAGTCAGAATCTCCATGAAAGTTGAAAATCATAAATCAGTGTCAATCAGTGAAAAGATTTTAGCTGCTTCTGATATGCTTTCATTTTACCTCACACTTTTGAATTTCATATTTTGTCCTTAGAATGACACTAATTAATAATAAGTTTTCCTAAGGATAGATAAATAAATATATTAGTGAAGATATTCCTATATTTCTTGAAGTCATCAGACTCATAAAGTTCTCATTTCCTTTAATAAGCTTGTTCACAGAAATCAGTCACAAGTTGATATACTCCCAACATGGGGTAAACTCGATTTTAGAAACAGGAAAAACAGTCTTCAGCATTTCAGACACAAATTGTTCCATAAATCCCTGAATTCAAAGGTTGAAACTGTATAGTTTTGTGTGTCTACTTTTCAATTTTAAAAAGTAGTACAATATATCAGAAAGCCTATGAAAGACTGTTGAAAGCAATGTCACCTTTGAAATCTGTCTATAAGTGTAGGAATGTGAATGGGAATTAAGTGTCTTATTAATTCCATACTGCTGGGGAGTATATACAGCAGCATACCCCATGACCATCACTTTCTGTGCTAGGCAGCTTGACAAAAATGAGTAGAGAATGATACAAACAACTTCCATAAAAGACAAGTTCTGAAAGTTGTCTAACAAAAGCTGGGTGGGGCTGTTTGTGTGCATTTCATTCTGATTTGTTTGGCTGCACAATGTCACAAATTGAATGCAAGGTCATATTCACCTGTGACATAGGAGGAAAAACGTGACTGAGATCAATAGAATATGATCATCTTTGCTAGAATTAAAATTCCATTTCATGTACTTCCTTACTATGGAAAAGTGTAGAAAAGACACAGATACTTTAAAAAACAGAGGGTTTAGTTTCACCAGTTTTTATGTCGTTCTTCTTTCAAACACTCCACAGATTTTTATAAGATATGTATTTAACAATAGTACATTTAAGCAGGCATTAAGATCAACTGCCAGAACAGAATGTCCTTATGGCTGAAACTTTAATACTTTCTAAAGTCTGGTGTGGTATGTTTATTTCTCTTTCATGTTGGACCTTGTTTATGTTTTTCTAGTTCTTGGTAACATCACTACCAGAGTAGCAGAGCGTGATACTCTAGCTCAACTTTCAGAGTTACGAGTTACTAGGATCTAATGCTCCAGTGTTAAATTGATTTTTGCATCAGGGATATGGTTATGGCGTCAAGTATAGAGTTAAAAAAACCAAGATGGAATCAAGTGTGTAATTACCATCACAAATGCAACATTAACCATGCTATCTGGTTATTATATATATATATATATGGTTATTATATATATATATGGTTACTATATATTTTTTTTTCGTGTTGAGAAAAGGAAAACAAGAAAGCTTTAGTCTAATATCAGGTTACTAAAGCTGGCTTTTAAAAATTACTTTCTGAATATTTTGCCATTATACTGTTCTAAGATGACAAAAGCTTTCACAACAGCAGATGACAAGTAACAGAATAGACAATCTTCATCATAAAAAACTGAAAAGCTAACTGCTCTAAATATGTCTAAAAAAAGAAAAATTATCTGATATGCTGTGAGGAATATCACCAATTCTGTATCACCATCTTAAAATATTTTCTAGGAAGCCACCTCTGTATTTTGGAATGCCTACATCCTCTTAAGCAACAGAAGATTCTCATTTTATATGCAGTAACTCTAATGTGGTTCTTTACTGTTATTCTGCTAACATCCTGATTTTTATATACTGCAAAAATCAATCATTCCCAGCTAGATAGAAACGTGCTATTTCTAACATTTTATTTTTAACAGCATGTTTCATAATAGATCACATTCAATTGCATTTGTGAGCTCCATAAAGCCCAAAATAGCTGTTAAAGATGGACAGTTTCTGGGTAAGAAATATACTTTGGCTGAGCATGTTTACAACTTGGAAATATTTAATCCATAATAAAAAAAGGCTAACTACTGTGAAACTGATAATTAGAGCCCAGAAACACTGAAGCTGCCTATAAAATACTGGAATATAGATACAGAAGTTCTATTTATTTTTTGTTAAATTTTATTGAGCTCTCTGAATGCTGATATAACCAAGAGGCTAGGACTGAAAACATGAAAAGGTTCATTTAGTTCTCATTCCCCAGGTAAGGGAATAGACCCCAGTAAGTGGGTTTTATAAAAAATTAGGATGGAAATAGTAATGAAATACAGAAATACCTATCTAGCCTTGAAACTTCTGCTCAGTAGACCTGTGGTTGTTAAATTGTCCCAAGTAGCTTAGTTGGCTACTATAATAATCCTTAATTATGCTAAATGTAATAAGCAAAGAGAACATAATAGTATTTGATACTGCTGACAGGTCAGCAACAGGACAGGACATATTCATATTTTATATACATTTAATAATACCACAGAGATGATACAATATACCTTGACTACGTAGGATTCAATGACTCCTTCATTTGTGTAGTCATCCTATATTTCAGTGTATTTCATGGCAAAATAAAGGGGCAATTCACTACTAAACTTTATTGTCAGTTTCAAGTCTTCATACTTCTATACATGCATCCGGTTCAGATTTTCAAACAGTCTCAGTCTGTCTGGGAGCTGAATAATTCTTCATTCTGATCACTTAATCTGGTGCTAAAAGTGAGCTGAACTAAGGTATTGATATGTTATGACCTTCTTATTAGAGATTGAAGCAGAAGAAGAAAAATTAAAAGTGCATGTGGAATATATACTTAAGTGCTTGTAGTCTAAAGGTCTGAAGTGTCCAAAGAAACATGTCCTTCCACTGGAACATATTACAATTAGACAAAAGGTGCTCAATGATATAGAATGGCTGAAATTAACATATGAAACCAGAACCAGAATACTGATTATTTGAAATAATTCAAAAAAGTTATTACAACAGCTTTAACCCTCTTAGAATTAAAAAATGCAATTGGATCCTGTAACAACTTTTTTAAACATAAAATAAATTACTGACAGAAGCAGGTAGAGTTTTGAGAATCCGTACTGGAGTCCCAACAGAACAGAAATTTGCAATGTGTCTAGGATCAGACAGAAAAAAAATTGATTTATATATTTTTAACAGATAATTAGACACTGATTAAAAAAAAATCTCTGATTCTAAAGGACGTTTGATAGCTATTGGCTCTATTTTTGTTGGCTAGTCCATAGGTATCCTTCTGGGACTTGGGTAACAGTCTGAAGTACATTCAAAAATCCCATCTCTCAAATTTATAATCATGTAGTTGAATTTTCTGTAGATGTTCACTATTCATTGTGTAAAAATGCTTTATTTCTAACTTTCATTTTTAGAAGTGACGAGGAAAGGGAAGAGAAACGAAAGAAATACTTGAAGTACACCTTTGTGACAATTATTTCTTTCTTGCCTTACTACTGTGCTCTACCACCTCTGATATTCAGCTCTGTAAAATGTGTATTATGTGCATATATTTTTTGACTGTTTAACACCGCTTCAGTGTTTTCATCTTTGGTAGAGTGATCAGATGTTTTACAAAACTAACTTAGCAGAGCAAAGCAAATTATTTTCCCTAGAGCTGCCTGCTGTACTTGTCAATGGCAAAGTGTCATGTTGTTAGCAATTATTTCCATTTGATCCTAACATCTCTAAAGCGTTTAGCAAGCCACTATCTTCATTCATCAGTTAAGCCTTAGTGGAATATTTTAGATGAATGCATGTGCTTGATAAAGGTTTTGGACACCTTCAGCAAGGTGCTTCTCTGTTTTGTATGTGACTTTTTAGATGTAGAAAATCCTTCTGGAAAAATCGGATTTGAGCATTCAAATGAAACAGAAAAACTAGGCCTCATATTTCTCCCTGACAAATAAAAATATCAATCCAACTTTCATTGTTTTATACATATGAGATGACATAAGAAGTAGTATATATCAAACCAGGAAAGGCTGACAGAGCAGAGTTGGCTTATGTATGCTGTATGTGGAGCTGCAGAATATAATGAGCAGACAAAAAGCTTAGTATATTCTTAAAACCATGAAATTTCAATGTAAGACTACTACCGAAAACTTTCTATTGTAGTAACAAGAGATGTTAAGGCTTTTCTGGAAGATAGGTTAGCTGTTTTTCTGTACCAGGTAGGTTATATGGGAGGTTTCATCATTTTACCAGTGATGCAACTGACATTACACAGTTAATATCCAATCTGGTTGGCAACTCATGTGCTGTGTTTCTCTGGTTTCAAACAGATCACATCACTGCAGGAGCACACAAAATGTCCATATGAAAGTCAAGTCAATTACATATCATTGAGTATGAATGTGTGTTTATGGTACCCTTGCCTTGCAGGCAAATACACTGTCTCTTCAAGAGAAACCTGACTCACAACTCTGAATTCCAATATTATGAAAGTAGTGGCCAGACCATATGGCCTCCTCATACTGATTCTATAATTAGTTTTTACATTCTCAGGAATCCAGTAATGTATATTTCAAGATTTCTCTTATGATTGCTTCAAATAATCTAATGAACTTGTTTTGATTTTTTTCAGAAATTTGCGTTCAAGTGACCATAGTTAAGCTCCTTCTAAGATACAAAGTGATCTAAAAAACTAGGAAACTTTTCTATTATTTTAAAAATTTACGTTACATTTGCCTGGGCATAATGTAAATGCCATGTATAAATAATATGCATGTAATACAGATTTAACACGTGACATTTCATAGGTTAATATTTTATACATTATATTGCTGGAGGAAGGATATAAAATAGTTTCATTTATTCTGTTTTACATTCTAATTCATAACCTTGGCCATGGGGAATTTATTTAATGCAATTCCTTTTGTAAGGAATCCAGGACTGCACGTAACTCCAGGACTGCAGACCTCTCTAGCTTTCTGGTGTTACCCTGTGCAATATGTGTTAACATATCAATAGTTTAAGATCAAAATTATCTTTGTACTGAATTCCCCATTCTGGACCATCTGCTGTCCTCAAATCAGACATGCAGTTTACTTTTTCCATTTACTTTTCTCCATTTGTTCCCACACTGAACTTGGGCGCCAAATTAAGAAACAAATGATATAATATAGGCACCTAAGAATCTGAATTCTGCTGAAATAACTGTATTATTGCATTATGCCAGTGATCCAAAAAGAATTCTCAGTCAGAATAAAAATCATATTTTAATTCCCTTGGCCAATGCACCAAGTCAGTTTCAAATACAACACACCGGTGAAATGCTACATTTGTTTTTCCTTGCTTTTTTTTTTTTTTTTAATGCTATATAATGCTATTAACACAGACCTAAGGAAAAATATTTTAAGCTCTCTAAAGCTAAATTATAAAATCATGCATCAGAATTGTGCTCATACTCCCACAGCATTGCAATCCCTATATACACAACAGCAGTGCGTAGGTAAAAGCACAGTCATTATATGCTTTGTAACCTTTTCTCAGTTTAGAAAATATGGATTAGCAAGTAAGGAAAAGAGCAAGCACAGCAGTTTCCTCTTTTGTTGATTCACTGTCATTACTGTGTCACGTTCTTTCTTTTTCAGAATTGCCTTTTTCCAGCAAAGTGAAATAGCACATCACTCAAACCATGAGAAATAATCAGAAAGAACAACATTAATTTTAGAACACTGAGTAAATTTTTAGTAGAAGTGAGAAAAAAGGGCAACACGTTCCATTCCAATGTAAATAACGTAACTGATTTTTATCTCATTTCTATTGCTAACAGAAAGAGTAAGCTCTGCTGGAGTCTTCCACACCATCAGTAATGTGTCAGTTTCTTGGGACAGTGAAAACAAATTATAAACACATTTTACTCTTGCTTTAATCAAAGAGTAAAGTAGTTTAATTATTTGATCTGTGGCACTAATCCCAAACTAAAACATATCTTTATTGCTAACAAAATTTGTACAGCAGAAATGCCTTAATCTTCTTTTATACAGCAAGCAGTTAAGTAATTGTAGTGGATACAGATGCACAGTATTACTTGTAAGAAGTTCATTTTTTAGAAACTATTTCTACAGCTTCACTTTGAAAATGACAGAAGACAAGTTCAAAAATACATTTGACAAGCAGTGTTTTCGTCCACATTAGTTGATCTGTACTGTTGAAACGATTTTTCTAGAACAAGAGTTTTTGGGGAACCTAGGATATCATTCACTAAGAAGCAAACATATATTTGCATTAATTTAAGAAGAGTTCTGCTTCATAATGTAAGAAACAACAGTAGTGACTACACAGACATGTCTCAGGTAAAGCATGTGAAACTAGTTCTAACCACAATTTTGGAATTTGAGTTTTCTTCTAGTAGTTGACATATCTCCAGAAAAAGAAAAAACCCAACAAAACAACTACCAAACAATCAAATAATCTAAAATGCCCAAAGCCTGAGTTTTTAAGACTTGCAGGAGAAAAATAGCACTTAAAGGCAAGCAATGTTTTTCCTTGTGATGAATTTGCCTATTTCATGAGGTAAATCACTTTCTGAATTCCTGTCCTGCCAATATCTCACAACTAAAGTTTGTGTTTCAGTGGGGAAACTGAGGTTCTGTGAAGTAGAAATTGAACACTAATCTATAGAGGCAGTACAGAATCCTCAAAACTGAAGCCTATTTTTTCCACTCTAGCAGATCTGCACTTGTTTACAACCTAGTTAAAATAAATCTAGTTATTAAATAAGAGCATATTATTATCTGTATCAATGACTCAGATGAACATAACCTATGTAGCCTTCTCTGGAAACCTTATTTCAGTTTTGCAGCTAAAGTATGAGCTGCAAAAACTTGACAAATTATAACCTTAGCTAAATCTGCATGGCTTTTAATGTCAATGCAGATTGTACCTTTTTTAATTTTTTTAAGCTAAAGTGTCTCTATTATCTCATAAGTATACATCAATTAGCCATAAGGAGGTAATTCAGAATAAAATCTTATTGAGAGTATAAAATCTTATTCCAAGTGAGTATAATCCTGTGTAATACAAATTCTCTTCTTGCTTAAAGCTATTTCCTGTATTAGACTTTCAGCTGTACAAACAAAGTCTTAATCAATACCACAAGTCTTAGCCAGAGAGGTCAACCTATCAGAGGAAAAACACAGCACTAATTAGTGCTGAGAACACTTTTCCTTTAAATGTTTTATTTCCATTTAACCTTGAAAATAATCTGCTCCAAAATGAAAGTAAATTGAGATAAACAACTGCTTACATCACCAAAGCATTATTTTTGGCTTGAAATTATAATAGCAGAAAGAAATGATGAGCTAAAAAATCTTTAGATGTTGGTATAAGATTTCCTCCATTTAGATCAAGGTGAAATTCAACTGTTACTGTAACACTGCTCTGTGATTCTCCTCCACTCCCAATATTCAGGATGCTGATGCACTACATATACAATAGAAAATGTGTGGTTTTAACATGTTAATTGCTTGGAAATTAAACTAGAATCTAAAATTTAAAAGCATTAAAGATGGTACTCATGACCTAATATGTTACTACAGTGTTTGATAGGTTCTCAGGCTGAGGTTTCAAAAATAGACTTTTTGTCCACAGAGTTTCAAGGCAGAGCCTGGACACTAAACAAAGTTAAGGTTTTAGGCCACCCAAAATACAGATTAATTGTGCAGCTTCAACTGATTGGTTTATAGTTAAAGGGCACATGACCCAAAAGTGTTCCTTTTAACCTGCCTAACAGTAAGTTCGTCCCATTATCCATCATGATTGGATTCATTCAGATGAAATTAATAGGCACAGTGAGAGCTCTTGTTCATCTTATTTTAATGTCAGTGACTGTCATTTGAAGAATTTTATCCCAGCTTCTGGAAATCATACTATGTAATAACATGTAACAGCTGGCTAAAGCTTCACTATTTCTCACAGCTGCTCTTTTCCAAGCAGCTTCAGTCACTCAGTTTTTTCAGGCAGCCTTCTTTTCTCTGTAGTAGTAAAGGGACAGGAGAACATGAGTCTGAAGATACTGCAGACAGCCTGCTTAATATATGCTCACCAGTTGAGTTGATGAATAACAGGGAACAAGTTATTCAACTTTCTATGTAATCAAGTCCAGTAACGGTGTCCTGTTTGGTGTCAGAAAGACCCAAAGAAAGACTGAGCTGAAGACTAATAATACAACCATTACTTGCATTAATGCAAAACAATTCCTGAATTGCCCAAACATCTTCAGAGAATAAATATGCAAGTGTTACAGTATGTAAAAGATGTTTATTATTTTTAACATTATTGCTTCTCTGGAACTTTTGGGTAGCTGCAGCATAACTCATCTTCACCCTTTCTTCATCCAGAGAGCCACAATATCAATAGATTCACACAAAAAAACCAAGATATGCCTTGTGAGTGAATGGTGATATACTTTCCATCCATAAACAGAAGAGTTTCATTGGTCTTTTTATGCATAGAAAACATTTAGTGAGAATTATGCCTGATAAGTGTTTTAATTGAAGTACACATAAAGGATCTTCATCAATATGAGAAAATTATTCTTATCTGAATATTATAATTTATAGCAAAATTTATACATCACACTGTACAATAAATTGCCAATTGCTATCAAAATGAAATGTAATTTAGATTAAATCAAAGGCTATAGCTGGTTTCAGGGCATGAATAGACTGGAATCAAAATATTCCTTAAAAATAAAAGAAATCAAAAAACCAACACAACAAAACCATAAAAGGAAGCAGCTGTAATTTCTTTTTCAAAATTATGAGACAGATTTTGGGTAACTGACCTTTAGTGGTTTTGTACACAAAAATGTTGTAGTAAAATTAGAAAAGCTGAACATTGAACAGGAAAATATCCAAATAGTACATTGGATATGTAATACATGTACATGGATATGTAATACATGTATATCTCAATGAGATGTACATGGCTGAAAAGAAACTATTGTTAGACTGTGTACAAAAAAGCCTTCTGAACCTGCTGTTAGTTCCTTTCAAGAACCCTTATATGTACCTCCTCTGTTTATAGTAACCCAATTTCACTACTAACTTTGAGACTTGGCATGATTCTTGGTCAAGTTATGTGCAATATACATGATATGCATAGATTCATACAGACACAGAAGATAAACTGAACAGATGACAACTCAAGTAATGTTTGCTAACTTCCAATACAAATATACTGATCTTATTGACCTCAGCAAAAATTCACACAGATTTGAATTCTAAAAAATTCCACCTTCCCTTTGGGTAAGAAGTAGCTTTTGTAGGTAAATCAGGTTTTTTTTAATAGAATTTACCACTCAAGCAGTGGTTTATCAAAAGATTTACATAAAATAGTAAACTTCTACGGGCACATGTAGGAAGTGTTGAAGGGAGAACCCTTTCCTTCACATATTTCCAAACTCAAGGCCAACAACTTTCCAGTTAGGAACATGCTTTTTTAAAGGAACTAGCAGTTTGGGGATTCTTCCATTTTTTTAGTATTCAATTTTAGAATCTTTAAGGCTCATTGAATCCCACAAAAGAGTAAGTACTTATCTTGTGAAAGTCCTTCACCTTATAAGTCCTTATAAGAATTAATTCCTCAATAAATTTTAAACAGGATGCTCTTCCATAAAGATCAGATGTCTTGAACAGGAATGCTTTTTTTTTCCTTCTCGAATCATATCCTTATGGACTACACAAATCAATATCAAGTGACTAAAATATTATTAAAGATTTTTAAAATAGATTTATTAAAATAGATCAAGAATGTAATGTATCAGGAAATTTAAATCTCAAATGGCACAGGAAAATAATGGGGATGACTTGACAAGTCTTTTCATTCACTTCAGAAGCAGGAGAATTATTTGTAATTTTTTCAGGTCTTTCAGTTTTCCTAGTCTGTTCTCAGATGTGTTTGCATAATTATAGGAAAATTTCCAATTGTTTCATAGGTTTAACTGCAGAAAAGAAAATTATTTGTATCTTGTTATGCTTTTTCATTTCCTTGAGCATTCATTTGACATTTTCTTGTCCTTATAATCTCTTTTGATCTTCTTTAACACAGATAAAAATTCTGATGCTTGATGATTTGCTTTTTTCAGTGGGTTCTCTGACAGATACATATCATAATGTTATTTTCACTTGCTTCAGATTTTTATTTGAATTGCTCTGGCAATTTGATTTTTAATAGTCTCCAAAATTTCCAAGTTGTGCAAATAATTTCCAACTTAACAGTGGATTTTTTTTCCAAAGAGAAAAGGAATCACTCTTGCTAGTCAAAACTATCTTGAATTCATTAGAAAATGAAGTGATTTGCACTCAAAGAGATGAGGACAAAGAATTGTAAGAGAATAAAATGAGAGTTAAATTCTATCTTAATGAATCATTTAGAAACAATACATCTTTCCCAAATATCCAGCGATTTTCACTGTCAAAACATAACTTTGCTAGGCTTTTAATCTGCCATGCTGTTTAAAATGAGACAAAAATTGCATAATCTCATTTTCTATTTCTTTTGAAAACTCCTCATTTTAACGAGAGAAAATTAGTCACATTTTTTTCAGCCATAAATTCTTGGAGAAATAAAAATGTAAGTAGGAACTGAGTGTGATGCTTTGTTGTAGCAATCATCAAGGTTTGTTCAGTGGCTAAGTAACCACCTCCTGTTTTCACTTGGTACATACAGAATTTCAAATAAGGAGGCTGACCATTTATGTAGTATCTTCTTTCTGAAGTGAAGCAGATTGCATTAAAAGTAGAATAAACTATGTCCCCTTTTGATCTATATAACCTTATTTTCTCCAACAGGTAACATAGTCTGTTGGGACAAGTTCAGGATTCAGCTCTTCATCATACGCAGTTAAGTTTAACCAAGGGGCCACAGAAAACAAAAGTTACTATTTTTTAACAAAACTTGGTGAACTAAATTCCACAAAGAGTCTTTAAAGAGTATAGATTAGATCAACTATAAATAATTTTCCTTGAGCAGTTACTCATACTGTTTCCTTTTTGTGTCTGCTCTGGTTTTATTTGATAGTGCTATTTCTCCAACAGTGGCTAAAGAACACTATAAACCACAGAAGAGAACCAGTGCAGGCAAACTCTATAATCAAAGAAGCCTGAATTGAGGAAAAAGCCAAACAGGAAAACAGATTTGGCAGATGACAATCATGCTCTGCTAAGTGGCACTAACACACTAACAACGGGTAACATACAATGAATAAATGGGAGAAGGAGCCAAATAATTCACATTGAGTCAAAGCAGTTAAATGCTCCCCTTGACTTCAGAGGTGACTATGCTAATGAAATGTCTGATTCTATGCAACAAAAGAGAGGTGAGAGAAAGACAAACTTCATGAGGTTCTGAGTGCATTCCACCATAACCTGGCACCCCAAATTAATGTTGTAAGGGGTGATGTTATGGGGACAATTGAACAGTGGATATATAAGACTGTAAATTGATGAATGCTAGGAGGGATGCTATTACTAAATATAAGGCTTTACCACTTGGAAAATAGAGATTTGAGTTTTACAGCTGAATATATAAAAATACACACCTCTGTCATTTTAATCACAACTCAAAGATCAGCTGCAGCAATTCATTATACTGCCCATACACCAGAAACCTTTAAACATGCTCTCACCTTGTTTCATGTTAAAATTGAAAACTATCTGTAGATTACACTAGTATTTCTTCAAAAAGACAGAAGCACTGTAGTGTCTATTTATCAACCTAGGCATTTCAGAGAGGATATTTATAAGGTTCTGCAGTCACAGGATTTCCCTATAAATGTTACAGGATCTTACAGCCCTTAAGTCACAACAAAGTGGAACCTTACATGACAAGAGTGAATGTATGAGCAAAATGGTATACAGCTCCTCACCCCAAATCAAGCTGTGCCTACCTCTAGTTGATGAAGCCAGTGTCACTGGTTTCTACTAATGTCAGTTAATCGCTGTTTTAAGAAGACAGAAAAAAGAAAGATCACCTGTGATATGTTTATGTAATGTCATAACCACACGTATATTATGTCAGAGAAAGAACAGCAAACTAGATATTTCTTTTCCCACCTATGGCTGCTTCTCTATATTGCTTCCTAATAATCCACTCCCAAATAGCAACAGTCTCAGTAGTATTAGTCACCTTTGGCAACAGCATTTCTATCTTTTGGGGGCTACATTGATTTTCTCTGACTTTCTTGTAGCAATATTGTGTCTTATTGACCCAGAGCCACAAAGTGGGCAGTATCACTGGCAACAAGGGACTTTGAGAGACTTTTTTTTTAGGACAGCAAATTAGAACATGAACTGGTGCAGGCTGCAGTGAAAAAAATAATCTATGCTACTCTCTAGATTCAAGCACTTCTAAAGAACTGGCAAGAGTGTTTGGTGGATGCTAGCACTGGGTGATCTGTCTCAAGATGAATTTATTAGCCACAGGCAACACTTGGCTTGCTTGTCTTCGAGTGTGTGTCTGGGCTTCAAGGGCTTTTGTCTAAGTCTGCAAAAATCCAAATAAGTAGATATTTAGGTCTCTGCAGAGAATATTAACATATTAGTATATATGAGAAACATATTAGAAAGTGTGAGAACCCTCTCAGATTAGTTTCTTTTCTAGTAATTGTCGAAACATTTTAGAGAACTAGAGAATCTCTGTTATACAGAGACCATGTACATGCTATTAATTTGTTGGCATTTTCTTTAGTAGGAATTAATGTGTATTCCTTTTCCCTACAGAATACAATAATTGACAGCAGTAAATGTTTGGAATCCTTGTGAGAATTTACTCTGATAGTGAAATCTCTCTGTATTCCTGTTTAAAACTCTGTGTGAAGTACCAGTTTGCTGCAGGCTTGAAATGGATTGCTTTGAATTGCATCTTATGGAGGGGAGTCTACAGCCTTCCAGCCTGGTGCCTCAGCCTGGATGATTTTAATCCTGCTGATCTCTATTAGTCAGCAATTACAAATTAACCTGGTCTAAAACTGAATGGTTCTACAGTCTTCAGAAGATCTACACTAATGCTTCCCAGGAGAATACTGTTCCCTAAGTAGTGTTTGAAAGTTCTCTTATTATGTTAAAGGAAACCAAAGGTGTTTTCTAGACTATTTGTGAGAAAACTTTCTAACTGTTTACCTTTGTTGTGTTGTAAAGAACAGCATGAGTCATGAGCAAATCACAGCCTTGAGAGATCTCCCCTAGATTCCTAACATCACAGCAGGTAGTTGGTTCAGTCTTAGAGTACCCTTTCTTTCTTTCACAGCTATTTTTTTACCATTGTACTAGCTATAGAGCTAGGTTAGCTGACTGCATTAAGGGTTATAACTAACCATTATATTCAAACAATTGTACTGCAAAAAAAAAAAAAAATTAATTTAAGAAACAGAACAACTAGCCTCAAAAAGCAAATAATATGGAACAATGTGATCTCTCTTTCAAAAGAATGACTTATATCAACTAAAAATTTCTAGGTATATATACTTCAGTTAAAGATAAATTTTTGTTCAGAACTTTACTTATCATATAAAGCTCAGTATTGAAGTCTTTGTGTATGGACCCAGCTACAGGAAGACAGAAAGAAAAGGACACAGGGCCTGAGAGGTACACAGAAAGCATCTGAAAGGTTTGAGTGTTCATATTCTCTCTTCAATTAGGCAGTAAAATTGCTGGAACACAGTATCAGAAGCTGCTATACTTCTAAATCCGCAATTTCATGCTCTTTATTCAATTGCACTTCTCACAGAAGTCTGTCTGAGGAGTTAAGAATTTGCTCCTCCCAGCTACCCATTTTACAATGCTTCTTTAGCTGTTAAATACAGTTTTGTACTCCTTTGACATCAGTTCATTCCTGAAAAGCACAAACAAGGATCTGAGAGAGAATTTTAGTGAGGCACTCTAGGAAATCCCCAGAGCACAAAAGGGATATAATACCTCTTATTTCCAAATCTGCTCATGCATAACAAGGGTTAGCACACACTTCCTCCGAGTATATTTGTCTTCAGTAGGGAAAGAAAGGAAAAGAACCCAGTCAATTTATTTAATAATTGATAGTGGAAATACACTCTAATGAAATTTCCATCATCCAGAAACATGAACTCTACTTTATATATACTGTCATTAATTTGTCTGCTAAAAGCTGCCCTGGCAGCTTCCTTGAATTCCCTGCTTAGATACAAACAACCAATCCAGTCCTGTTCTGCAAATACCAAGGGAGTAAGAGAAGTTCTAGAGCTATATGCATTGATACTGTATATCTCCACAGCAGCATAAAGAAGCAGCTGGTAGGAAAACCCTGTTGAAGACATAAAACCAGCTGTGGAAGAAAAATCGTAATGTTTCAACACACATTTATCTTTTTCTTTGTAAATCCTTTATGGGTTGAACCCAGAAGAGGACTTAGAAGCCCTCCAGAGAAGCACAGAATCTAGTCTTACTTCTCTCCAAGTTTCCCACATGACCTCCACCATGTACACTTGTAATATTTGTGGGATGGAAAGTGGATGTATTGAAACAAACTCTCAACATATGACAGCAAACTAATTTCTCTGTAGTATCTGTCCTTTTTTTTTTCTGTATCAAGTGGTAAGTCTCCTGTAGCTGTTGTGTCTTAAGGCACTGACAGGCACTGCCTTAGGGCTAAGCACTGTATTTTCAAATGGCTTGTATGCTTATATAACTCACCTGGAATAAAACAGTGTGTGCTGTGTACATGCCATCTTTCTCCATGAAAAAGATGAAAAAAATATGCTGACTGTAATCAAATGTTTAGAGAAAACGATACTGGGCTGCTAAATGAAATACATTTTACAAGAATCACTGCTCTAGAATCTTCTATGTATCCATGTATAAAATTGTAAGATTTCTATTTCTGTGGGTGAAAGACCAGAGAACTATACAAAAGGTAATACTTTATTAAAATTAAAATATTTTTATTAACACTACGTTTATTTTTCCTCTGAATTAAATATTTCCTATTCCAACATTCCATTTGTGTCCCATCTTTCTAGAAATGAGTTAAGTGCAAAGGAGAAAAATCTGCTGTTTCCTAATAACGGATTTGTCATCTAATTTCAGACCTCAAACATGTCATCATCTTATGACATTTATAGATTTTCTCTTTAATTATGATAGGATTACTATTATGCAGGTTTCTCCAGAACCAGGATATTTTAAAGCAGTCACATCAGATATTTTCATAATACTTTAGTCTAATGATAACTTGTATTAGCTTTGTCATACAAAAATAATTTCATATGGTTTACAACAGTGCAGCTGTGACTACAGATATCCAATTTATGGTGAATATTTTATTCTCTACCAGCAGGTGTTCAATCCAAACTTTTTATAGCCCCCTAGTCAGAGAGAACTCAGAGCTCAGTTTAATCTTCCGTGACAGCTAAGCTTTTCCATGACTATACAAGGTTGTTGTTGAAATAATTCTTCACCCTTAGTAATCAATAGTCTACTCTAATATTTATACTAAGTTAAACACCAGCTATTGTACCAGTTATTATAGCTTTTATGTACGTGTATGTGTATAAATGTCATAAAATAATATTTTTTTGTAATCTCTGATCATTTTGTCCATTTAAGTAAAGTGTAAACCAAAACATGTAGGAGGTTTTTAAAATCTCTGTGCTTTTTGGGCACTTGTAAGACCTCTGACAATCAGAAGGCAGTGGGAAATGCAAACATTTCTTAAGTTATAATTAGGAACCCCAGAGGAGCATTCCACATGGAAAATATATCATGTGGCACTTTTATCTACTACAATACCTGCAACACATTCCTATGAGGTTGGTAACGAGCATCTTTGAAGTCAGAAGCAAAGCGTGCAAATTCGAAATGTGAGCATTATGGGCACAAAAGTAAAAGCCTTAGTAATGCTTAAAAGAAAAACAGTACCTCAGCCAAAACCAAGGGAATTCAGTACCTTCACATATCCATAAAACTCTATTGGTTTAGTAGTCTTACTCTTTGGTTGGGTTTTTTCTTAGACTGAAAGGAAGTCTACTAATTCCAGTTTCTTCAGGTACAGGTCTACCAGAGCAAATTAAAAATATCATTTCATATAGAACGCTAACATGAACAAAAGTAATTTTTCCTTCCTTGAATCTCTGGGCAATGTGTTCCAGAGCATTGCACCCTCCTACTGAAGAGCGTTATCAAACATGACACACAGTTAAGAGCAGGTTAAATATCTAGTCAAATGCTGAATTTATAAACAATGTCATAATGTCTTTTCTATTCAACTCACTGTATTCATATAGTAAAGTTAAACCAATATTAAAATAACAGAAGTTTATTAAATTATTTTTTAAAATGTTACAGATTGAAAACCAAAATACTCTCTTTACCAGTTCCTTTCCTTTTTCCCCATTCCAAATCATTAATAAATGTCATCAGTTTTGGGGTGGCAAAAAGATCTTACTTCTATGGATACTTGAAAATGTTGTTTAATTGTGCCTAAGGACTGGTTATACTTGGCCTTGATCAATTTACTTTGGCCAAGGTTCCTCTGCCTTATCAGTTGAAGAAGCATAAGCTTAAGTGGTTAAATATATCTTCCTACTCTTGAAACAAAAGCTTAATTTGGTTCATCTGTTATGCTATTATGTAAACAATTGAAAAATGTTAACTTGTCAATCTATAGAGCTGTGAACAACTAGAGATCACATCTGGGTCCTGAGATGATAAACTCTAAACAAGGCAGAACCACTTCAGTTCTGCATGTAACTGGAAGCAAGCAGACATGGATTTTCATCAGAAACAGCAGTAAGACCCACTTGTTAGCACACAGTTCTGCAGAGCAGGTTAAGTCTTACAGGTTCTAATTTTATCATACTGCCACAGTTTCAGACCCAGGAATTTTCCTATTTTATTTTTAGCTAAGAATACTTATCAATAAAAGCATTCAGATTAAACAGTTAATGCTTGCACAAAACTTTGAAGTAATGAACAATCTCTCATTTTGTTATTCTTATAAAAGTGTTACAGTGGATAGCTTACAAATTAATTTTGCTATAAATCATTAAATAAAAATTATTAAACCTATATTTTTATACATAGCCGATTTTTTTAAGAGTTAAATAGGTAAAAACTACTAATATTTTAAATTATTCCATTTATTTTTAAATAAATCACATGCAGATCGATCATATATTTTTAAACCTAACCCTCTGTCTATATTCTGAACTAGAGTAATTTCCTCATCTAGGACTATGTTGAACCAATACTACTTTCACCACCAAACCCAAGCATTTCCTAGCACTTACACAGAACTGTATTAGAACAAATATGGCTAGCATTTTGGAAACAGTGTTAATACTTTTATACGCAGAACAATTGATTAGTTTAACCCCAAACACTGACACATGACACCTTTTGAATACAAAGTCATATTTGCAGTTAGGAATACCCAATTTTCACTAAAACACATGAACATGTACTTTGTACTGCAGCAATGTGTGCAATGTTTTTCTAACATTGAAGGCTGGTTACTTTAATGGTTTGGTTTTCTGCTTGGTTTTGGGGTTTTTGTTGTTTTTCTTTTTCCATATTCTTTAAGATTCTCTGAATGGTAGTAGTTCCATGGGGAACACTCACATAAAGTGTATCAGTTTCTATAGTTCTGGATTTGTGGTTTTGCCTTATAAACCATATGGACATCTGTTATGTGTAATGTCCAAATTCCCCTATAGAACATTCAGTAGTTTTTCAGGAGAAATAATGCAACTTCAATCAGAGCTATCAGCTCAGCAGTCTCCCCAGCCACGTACAATAAGGCAGATGGTTAAAACAATCCCCTTACACTAATATACTCTAACAATAGTTTTCCCAGTCCTAGGTAAACATCAGGGTTGTAGGAGACTTATATCAGACAGTAAGTATTGCATTTGTATTCTATAAACATATGGACATAACTCATGGGCTTATTACTAAACACAGTAGGCTCACTAACTTGAAATGTGCATGCAGAAATTACCTTCTATTTTTAATATGTCCCATTTGAAGGCTACATGCCATACCAGATTTTTAATACCAAATCACACCTAGAGCACTGATATTTAGCTCTGGTATCAAAACTGAAGAAAGTGAAATCACACAGCAATTGAACAAATTAACTATTTGATAGTAAGAGTTCTGATAGGTATAGTAATTTCTGTTTTATGAGTAAATCAGAATGCAGTGAAATACTATTATTTACCCATATTAATAACAAAATAAAGACTTCTCTGTCATTCATGAATACTTACTGTATTCAATCAATATGTATCCATGGCACAGTGTTACATCAGAAGCAGGAAAAGTGTTTGTAGTCAGTTGAAACAATCTTGTAATATAGGACATATAACTGAAAAAAAGTAAAATTATTGTGTTAATATTTGCCCTGAAAGAGATACGTACTTTACTGTGTAGATATTTCTGAAATAAAACAAATCAAAACAAACCAAAACACACACACACAAAACAACACCAACCCAAAAACCAAACCAAACAAACCAAACCCCCAAATCCACAAAGATTTAAAGGCATCAAACAAGAATCAGGGAACGTTTGCTTTATATACCATCTCTGCACACAACCTAATGACAAAAAAAAGATTTATTTTAATTCCAAATTTTGTATTTTATGTGAATTTTAGAGAACATTAATTATAGTTGTCAATTGAAATTGTAATGGGAATTATAAATTGCAACAGGAAGGTATGGAGGCAAAATTAGAAACATACAATGGAAATCTTTAAGCTCCTCAATGGAAACATGAGAACTGTTTTTATTACTGCCTTAACCAAATTCTGTGCCATTTCAAGATAATGTATTTTATAAGGAAATTAAATAAAAGTAAAAAAGGAAAATTAATTTAGAAAGGAAATTAATTTAGAAAAGGGAAGTTCAAAATTCTATTCTGATATATAGAAGTTAATTTACAGTAGACACACAACATATGGAATCAAATGAAAAATGACAGGTTTTACCTTTCAAAATCTTGAAAGTTACTTTGGAAATAATTTGCTTATCTCCTGTATCTATTTGAATAGTATGGCAGAGCAAGTATACTTATCATAGTGTATAAGTCAACAAAGATTATTAATCCTGCAGAATATCAGGATAAGTAGCTGAGCACTTTAAATACTTCTGTGCTTATTATTTGATATTTAAAAGATGGTCATGAGATTCAGATTGCATAATCATTCTTCAAAGAGAGTGGTAAAGCAGAAGTAACATTCAAAAATACATGGAACCATAGGGATAGGGTTAGGCTTTTTATTTCCTAATAATGAAACTGTTTTTTATTCACAAATGAAGTTTGGAAAATTTCTATTCTACAAGTAATTGCACCCATATTAACCAGCACTGTTATTTGGTTTCGAATAAGAACATTCACTACTCATTACTCATTAATCTTTATTTGTTGCTTATAATTCATTATTCTCCTTAAAGCTAATTCTTCATTAAAGCTAACGATTACTTTCCTCCAAATGGGAAGGGAAAAAAGTGATACCATACAACATTATTCACTCAAGAGAAATAAGAATTATTCAATAGTTTAAACAAGCAGTTCATCATCTATCAATTTATGGGTAAATTGTTTGTCAATATTGAAGCATTACACATAGATATTCCAAAAAAATAGAACTAAAATGAATTTAAAACCAGAAGTTCCTGTACCAAAACAAGAAGAATGTGGATTTTTTGCTCAGACCTGCAGTAATACCAACTTAGATGACAAGCGGAGAAATAGGTTTCTATTTTACTCCCCCAATTTAGGTAGTAGAAATATAAAAAAGGAAGCATTTGAAAATCATTGATGTGGCAGAAATAACATTTTGGGGGGGGAGCAGGAAATTCCCTCACTGTTCAGAATAAATTAATTGGACCATAATTTCTCTCAGTATTTTAAAATTCAGCTAGTTTAACTCCATTCTAAATGGGTTAAAAAAACAGCAATACCAAAAACATAACAAAACCAAACAAAAAAACCCAAGACAAAACAGAATTTTTAAATTGACAATTTCAAGGAGAAAGGCATAAGCTCCTGTTAAGCCCACCTGTGCCCAATTAGGGTTGCAAAAAACCCAGGAGACTGGTCAGCCTCGTCCTCAGAGCAATCAGGAATAAGCCAAGCTCCCGATGGCTCTGGAAGCCCACCTTTTATTGGTCCCCCAGTTCTGCTCATGCGCAGTTGGGGCCAGCCCTAATTGGGCACAGGTGGGCTGAACAGGAGCTCACGCCTTCCTCCTCCTCACTGGCAACACCTGATTGTCTTTACCTGGTTGCCTCTGCAGCTGTCTAGTTGAAAACTATCTGACTCCTGCTAGTCCACTCCCACCAAATATTTTTATCACAGTTTCCCTGGTATTTATGTGCCACTGAGCCAGCACTTCCTGAATTCCACAAGCATTTTGCTTATGAATTAACAGCAGAGGCTCCCTGTATGGAGACATACCAATTGTATGTAACAGTTCCATAAGTAGAGATAAATTAGAAAACTACATCAGTTTGCTTTTGTGAAGCTCCATCTGTTCAGATCTGTTTATTTTGCCGAAAGCAAAAAGCAATTTCCACCAGCAAAAGTGCTGCAACTTCGAGAAGTAAATTGGAAAACCACAGTGGTAGGCAGAAGCAGTACATTGAACTGCCTCTGCAGGACACAAGCCCAGACAACATATTAATCAGCTCTTAAGCTTCTGCTGTGGGTGCACAATCTCCCATTATTGGAACTATGAGATATTTTTTTTCTATGATCCTTAGTGAAAAATAGCTTTCTCCAGCATTTCAACTTGACTGGAGAGACATTTACGCTGCAGTTCATCCTCTCTCTCACATGTAGTTCCCCTGGAGCAAGGGTCTTCCTGAATTCTAATGAGAACTACATTTCAGAGTTTATCCATGTTATTTTCCATTATTTAGGATAACTCTGGACAATGAAAAGTCTTCTTAGTGGTTTCCATGACAACAACCTTTCAGTTACTAATCCTGAACATATGGAGGGTGTAAAAGGCTGTTTCAGGAGGGTGCAGCACTGGTTACAGGAAGACAAGCTAACCTAAGGGATAGCCTTAAAAACTCCTCCAACCAGTGGAGTCCCCCTAAGGCTGAGGGGGATTCAAGCCTATTCATTAGTGAAAAAAACTCCCATTTATTCTAGTTGACAGATTATTCCAAAACTATTTTCTACATGCAAGCCTGCATGATACATACATGATGTTGCACCAGTGATCTTCCAGGATAAACACAGCATAGTCCAAGTGCCAGGAATTTTTGAGAAGAGGGTGATGAAATGCACATGTTCAGGAATGACCAACACAATTGTCACAGTTAACTTCAACTAAAAATGGTCTAAATCATGATTTTCACAGAAAGGAATTATAATAAACCAGATACTATAGCTGGAAAAAAGAGGTGAGCCTTTTGGTGCACAAAATCTTTTAAAATATGAAACTGTCTTAAGTATGCAACAGGTGTCCTGGCCTTGTGATTCACTGATCTATAAGCCTATGACTCTGCAATACATTCGCTGTAGGAAAATGCATCCTAAAATTATTCCTTTCTCATGAATGTAGCAGCTATCACCTGGACTGCAAGGCTGAATGGGGCATTTACTAAAATACAAATTCTTAAGCTTAAAATAAAAAACCTTATATGTTAGCCAAGAATTGTGACAAGAGCAGTATCTTCAGTGATTCAGGCATCTAATGTTCATCAACTAGTTACATAAGCTTATCTTTAGCTAAAGGATTTGATGACTTGATGTGTGGGTGAAAGGGGATCTGAAGTTGAATTTTCCCCAGAACACACTACTCTTCTGAAAAAATTGCATCCAATCATTAAATATGTATCAAGGGAATATAAACACATTTTCTTTTCTCCCATTGCTGTCAGGTTATTTCCTAATTGGTGATCAGTGCTTGTAATTCAGAGTAAGATTGCTGTTGATAAAAATGTTTAGCATCTTGGGACTTGGCTCTGAAGTAGGGAAAGCTCTGCTACTGAAATGTTACTGAACGAAATTATTGTCCTGGCATTGTCGTGATCATCCAACCTTCCATTGTGATAGGATAGCTGAATACACAGCACATTCCTGTAACGTTACATTAAATCTTTCAAATAGCAGTCACAAAAGAATTGCATATAGAAAACTATGAGAATACAATTAAGTATGTTAGTTCATTTCTGCCTTTTCTATTATTTTTTTCTAATTGAGAAGAGGACAGAAATAAAGTACAGGATTCTTGCTCCATATTTTTTTTTGCAGAAATAAAATTGCAACACACTTTTCTGGATAAAGGTTTGGAAAGCCATTTGTAAAGGTGAGTGTAAGCAATGAAAAGAATCGTAGTAAATGACTGATTAGCCATGATGGCTGAAAATGCCTTTCCAAAAATGTTTTAAGTTTATTTATCCTAGCTGAAACATCTTAATTACATTAAAGTACCTCTATTTCATTAAATATAAGTAGTGAGTTATGTGTTATCTACATAAGTGTATATACTTTTTCATGAATATAAAACATAAAATGCTTTATCCTGTTCCCTTATTTTCACTTTGCTTAAAGAGAATGGAAGCTTAATTTATCATCTTTGAATGTTATACTCATTCTTTAGGTTCAAAGAGCTAGCATCAGTGGTATAGAGGTATGATTCTCTTAAATTCTACCAGCCTATTGCAGAATATTATCATATTGAATTTCTGTGTAATGTTATTCTTATGCACTGAATCTATTCTGACATTTTTATTTCATGATCTCCAACTTCAGACAGGCTAAGTACTATGGATTACCCATACCACTTAGGTAAAACAGAACCAAAGGCAAAATATCTCTGTTAGCACCCAAAGCCAGCCCATGGATGTGCATATCTGTATCAGCATCTAACTTTCAACACAAGCCTATGCTTAGTAGAACTCTGACAATCAATGTACTTGATAAAACTACAGTTATGAATCTATTATATACAGAACAGTCATTGGATGTGATTAATTGACAAGAAATTTTGAAAACTTTATCTTGCATAATGTCAATTCTTCAAGAACAGAGGACAGTACAGATGAGTAGGATTAGAAAGAATGGGCCATCCTTTCCTTCCCAGACTTACAACACTTTTTTATGATTATATAGCTGTGTCCTTCTGAATCCACAGGAGAAATAAAGTTATAGCTGAGAAAGTAAGCTATTCCCATTTACTTCAAAAGGTGCTTACTTAATGTACAGTGATGCTAATTTAAATGCCATTGTTCATGAAAGTACACATTGCAAAAAAGAAAATATAGCAAAAAACTACAATAAAGAACGACATATAAAAATTAGCTAGATTAATACACGAAGAACATCAGCTTTGTCAGGCTGAATATTGATTAATTTTATTCAATCACATTAAGCTGACTCAGATGAGATATGATTGAAAAAGACATCCAATCCTCGCTCTCAGCACAAGAATACAGACAAGTCCATTGTGAGCATTAATTTTGAGTAGCTTTTTAATTTCAGCTAATACATCACATGGGCAGGAAAGGGGCATAATGGGTTTGTTTTCCTGCAGGACAAAGCAGGTTGCCAAATTTGGGGAAATATTGCTAAACATAAATGAACTAATAAAACATGGCATTTGTTACTGTAATTGCATTTGATGGAGCAGGTTTTTCACATTCCATAATAAAAATCAGAAAATTTTTCACCATATTCCCCTAGACAATAGTGCCAAAATGGGTTTGCATTCAAGATATCACAAAGTGCATACTTTTTGAAATGTATGATGATGTCTTTAATACATATCAAAGAGGTATTGAATTATGACAAATACATAAAAACATGGACTGATGTGCTATTATGCTGCATGCATATCGGAATGAATCTTTCTATTAAGGTGACTCTGCATAATTGTCTCAGTCAAATATAATGTAAATAGCAGTTTAAAAATCTTTTAAAATAACTTAAAGACAAGATTTGTTAATGACAAAATCATAAGGCTGGGATTTAAAACACCTTCTCATATCCTTCAGTCGTAAAGATTCCCCATTTAGTTTAAAGTGATTAAAAACCCTAGTTTATAGATTTATTTTGGATCATCTTTGTCATTTATTTAACATTTTCCTACTCATAGTATTGTCTTTTTAAGATGACAAGATATGGTAACAGTATCTGAATACCTTGTCATTTACATCTAGTCTTGAGATACAATTAGGTCTATTTTTAAATTGTGCATTTGGCACATTTGACTAATCCTTTTCCTGTTCCTTTCTGGTCAGAAAGGTCATCACTGTCCTTTTTCCGTCCATCAAGACAGTATTCACTTGGAAGCCCTATGTTTCTTTTGGTGACTAAAAAAATACATCCACTGCAAATTATTTCTTTCTTTGATGCTGAATTTATCCTCTTTGATAATACAAACAGTGAACCAAAACTATTAATATATGACGTATCAGAGAAAAGTGCATAGATCTGTTGGAATGAGTCCAGCAAAGGGCCATGCACAGGCAACCAGGTGAACACAATCAGGTGTTGCCAGTTAGGAGGAGGAAGGCGCGAGCTCCTGTTCAGCCCACCTGTGCCCAATGAGGGCTGGCCCCAACTGCGCATGAGCAGAACTGGGGGACCAATAAAAGGTGGGCTTCCAAGCCCATGGGGAGCTCAGTCTGGAGCTGCCAGAGAAGAGGTTACTTGAGTCTGGAGCATTAGTGTTGAGATAGACTAATTGAATCCAAGGCAACTATTAGAGTACTGTTCTTATACTTTGGCAAGAACGCCTCCTGGACCTCAAAACACCGTGGTCTAGGAAAGGATTGTCTGCAACAGGCCTACAAAGATGATACAGGGGTTGAAGCACCTCATCTATGAGGAGAGGCTGAAGGAGCTGGAAATCTTCAGGCTGAAGAGAAGATTCTGAATGGACCTTCCGGTACCTGAAGGGAACCTACAGAAAGGCTGGAGAGGGACTTCTTGTAAGTGTGTCCAGCAATAGCTGTGATTCTACGATATATTGCTTACAAGAAAATTAGAAGCTTGTCCTTGAGGATAAAATTCTAAGTTTTAAATGGAAAAATAGAAAAAGAAAATTTGACTCAAGGCTAATTTTCATATGACGACTAAGCATTTGGCTAGGAATATATTTATAAGGCACCAGAAAAATATATTTGAGCCAAGTACTGAATACCTACAGGAACATACTAAGGTTATATTCTTAATGAGATCCTCTAGGAGAAAAAGTATGTCTGATATCACAGTGTAGGTTCCCAGGACTCAGGATGTTGTTCTGCTTGCTCTGTCCCAACACTATTTTGCTGAAGGTAATGACACTTGCTTGTGCATATACTGGGCTAAGTTTAACTGTGGTCTGATATTCTGGTTTTTATTTCATACTCTTTTCCTTATATTCTCTATTTCTGCATCTCTTTTGTATGCATTGAGACAAACATGAACTCTTGTGCACAGATCCTCAGCCTCATGACACCTTAATTATGGTCTTGTAGCTAGCAAGAAGTAAAATCACATTTAGCAGGGAAGCTACTGCTTCCTCTTGTACAAGAAATTCTTGAGTAGCATAAGAGCCAGGCAAGTACCCATCCTACATGAATGAAACAGGTGAACAGACTGTTCCAAGAGAAAACAGAAATGACTGAACTTGCCAAGTGTACATTTGAATTTAACCACACAACTGTTTTTCCATATTACTTTCTGTATGTCAGGTCCACACACTAATTAGGTCTGTATTACCTATTACAGAGATGATCAGCTGAGCCCAGATGAGAAACTATATTCTGAAGTCAAAACCAAAAATTAATTTCAAACATATTGTTCTTTCTGGGAAGTCACTGATGCATATATACTGCACTGAATTTCTCTTATCAACACTGACTTATAGTTAACTTTAAATCACTTCACTGAAGCAATATTTCATTGATAAAAAACCACAAAATTTTATTCTGAACTGAAATAATTCCTAGTAACTATTAGCGTGAAGGTGTATAATTGAAAAAAAAAACAAACTTAATTAGAAATTTCATTTAAATCTAATTGTTCTCACATTTCACTTCATTTTATATTGTAAGTGACAGTGAAAACATCACAATGTTTTCACAACCAAATTTTTGGTTCATGCATACTCATCATTTTTTTCAAACCTTACCAGTATAGAAGGAATTTGGTACTGTTTTCTTTTTTTTTTTAACTCTGCCACTTCAGCCAAAAATAGAGCCCAAGAAGAAAAAAAAAAGGCAACTGGACTGCAGAGAAATCTGGTCCCACTGAAAAAAAGCATCAAAATATCTACTTACCTGAAAGAAAACAGACTATCATATTTTCTTTCTTGCATACTCTCTTTTTTGAACCCTGCAGGCCTAATGTAAAGAAAGCATCTTACCAAGGTATGAATGGGGGTGTGACAGTAGAAACATTTAAAATTCCAGAAAAGTTATCTTCCATATTCCTTAATGAATAAGACTTGCTGTTCTTTTCTGGGATAAATATTTCATCAGTCATCTAGGCTGATTTTTTAATAAAGTGAACCAGACTTATTCATAACTTACGAAGTTACTTGCTCAAGCTTGTCTACAACATTGTTGGAGAACCTGACAATTTCTTGGAATATTGAGAAAAGTTTAAACTTAGAAAAAAAAAATCCTTTTAAAAATAAGATTCTTTAGGGGAAGGGTGTTACTGAATAATCCTATTATCAATCAGAAGAGTGGTCCAACTTATCTCTGATTGCGTGGATCTTTAAGAAAAAGATATTTCTGATTAAAAATCACTGTCTCGGAGGAGCTAGAGCAAAACTTCCTGCCTCAAAGTGTGTTTTTATGATCCTCTTGGTGTTTATATAGTGTTTTCCCATATGTTAATGTTAATTTGCCATGAAATTTTCAATACAACTAGACAGGAATTCCTTTGAAAGCAAATCTGCATCTGATTAGATCATGAAAATGTTTAATCTTTTGTGTTTTCATTTCAAATTGCCCTAAAATCTAGCCATAACTGCTATGTGATTCTCCTTAAAGTATGATTGGAACTTTTTACTGAAGCTGTCTGAAACCATTTGAGAAACACTGTAAATTTTTAATGAAAGAAGGAGCTGCCAAAGAACATACAATCCATGTTGGCTGTAGAGGCAAATCCTCAGGCTTTGAAGGTGGCTGCACTTGTCAGCTGAGTCTCTTGTGTTATATATTTTAAATGGAAATGCAAAATTATTTTGTGCACGGGGTCAGGAAAGTGCAGTGTCTGTCCATCATATTTACAAGTAATGTCTCCTGTAATAAAAAAAATTTCCTTTGACAAGAGAGAGCAAACCTATTTACGAGGCAAAAATTTTAATTAATAAATTCTATCTTATCATTTATTTTGTCTAAACTTAGAAACTCTGGAACCAGGCTCTGGGTCAGGACTATCTTCTACTTCATCTTTGTCACCATTTCCAGTAAAAATGCTACATTCAACACAACTGTAGATGAGAGAGAGCAATTATGTGAGATAGGAGATTTTACTTGAAAAATTTTGCAGTACTTTTAAATCAAGCATATGCCCTATTATCTCACTGTTAAAAGTTTTAAAGTTGGTCATGACCATGTGAGGAAACTGCTGATAGATGAGTATTTTTAAAAATTCGTATTCCATTCCAATGCAGATCTTTATTTCTATGTCTTCAAAAGTTTTAAACAGTTATGGAGATATGACACATTTACATCAAGCAAGCTTAGCCCAAAGGTCAAGTCATTTCTAGAAGCAAGAACATGTTGCTGTTTAAGATGTACTAAATGTGAGAAAGTGAGCATGTTTAGAGCTTTTTTATGATTAATGATCCTTGCCTTTCTCACTTAGAACAATGCTACATAGCTGAAGAAGAGCTGTTTATTTTCTAAGGTGCTTCCAGTAAGGATAAGGTAATTTCCCTTTTAAAAGAGGAACTGCAAGGGAGCAGCAGTAAAAATACAGCCAGGTACAAGCTGCAAATCTTTCCTTTCCTATAGAAACATCACAAAAAAAAGCAGGCATACCATTTTGAGAGAACAAGCAAAATAGGAAGATGCTTTCTTTATAAATCCAGAAAATGCATGGAGTATGGAATGAGAAACAGATCCCTTTTAGAATAATATTTACTACCTCTACTTGCAAGCAAAGTAGCCTTTACAGTAACTGAAACATTTTACTTCAGTGAGCAGAATAGGGAGACCAAGGACCTGGAGCTCTTTTATGAAGGTCTGTCTGGTAAAACACTATATATAGGTTTGATTATTGAGGAGTAGAGGTCAGGCTTTGAACTACCTTCTGGCTTTTCTCCCAAGGCTAAAAATACATCCTGTCCCAAGTGACAGAAGAGATTTTCAATCATGATACTCATTTATCTCTTTGAACCCTGCGATATTTTCTTCAGATCAATAAGTCTATATTTAGTATCCTAAAAACAGAAATGTGTGTTTATTGGAAAATAGTTGCATTTAAATGCTTAACTAAAAGTGGCATTCAAAATAGCATGCAGATCATACATATCCAGGAGCTATTTCTTTGCTGAATGACCTTACTAGCTCTGCTTGGCCTTACAGGTAATTTAGGGTATGACACTGAGTCTAATGGCACATAAGTGCTGTTAAGGTTCTCAACAAATTTCCAATTTATGAGATAGCTATGCTATGCTCAGTAGCAACTGCTGATGGCAAATATTCTTAGTATATAAGGTACAATGCAAAGGAAATTTTTTTTTTTAATTTGGCAGCACTGTTGATGACAGATTTGTTAAAAATTACACTGCAGCATTTCTTAAGTAGTGTATTACCCACTTGCTCCATATTTTTTTTAATATCTACATTCTCTACAGGTATGATTATCTGACTGAGAAATAATTTATGAACTAAGAAGAAAATCATAACATGTGACAAGTAATTTAAAATTTTCTGAGGGAAATTAATCTAAAAAAAAAATATGATAATTCTCCATATACCAAAGTTCTTAAGAATAGCCTCTTTAGAGGTCTGACAAGTCAGGAGCTTCATACCATGGTATCTTACAGTTCTGTATATTGAATCCACTCTAAATTTCAAGACTGAAATATACCATTCCTTGCAGTGCATCAGGGGAATTCATCTATAACTAGTCTGTTAGGAGTAGTTCAATTCTGTTCATTCCATTCTAAGTGATGCCATGGCTTTAGCTACTCTTATGCTTTTACATGTAGAAAGGGAAGCCGTGGACTTAGAGAGGCTGCTCTCCTAATCATATGTAACCTCTAGCTCCTAGCAGAAGATTTTCCATACTACTCTTAAAGATGGTAGACATGAAATGAACTTCTCAAATTTTCAGGTTTTTTGTTTTTTGTTTTTTTTGTCAAATATTTGCAGTAAAAAAAAAAAAAGGATACTGTAGTCTGAACTTTGGTGATACTGATAATTGCAATGGAGATATATTCCATCATAATGGAAGTAAACATTGACTTGCTGTTAATACACCATAGTAAAGGATAAAAATAATCTTTGTATTTATGGAAAGTGTTGTATGGGATGGGAAAGCCAACTGAAAACCAGATTTTAGAAGGTGGCAGGAAGAATATTAAAATAACTTCCATGCCATCAAGTCCAACTCAGTTTCTTTTGTAGAGAACACTACCAAATAATCTGTCTATTAAATTTACTAAGTTCCAACTTAAACACAATTAGAGGGTTTGGGCCAACAGCTTGAAGGTCTGTTTGTGTACTTGATTATTTTAATAAGTATGTATCTTTATGTAATTTCTAGATGAGATGTGTACTTGAGCCATTAATAACCATTTCTTCCACTGCTGTTGTTAATTTTGGCTCGAATATTTATCTCCATATATGTTTCCATACAGGAATTGTCTGCTCCCTTAACTTTTACTTTGTAAGGCTACATATCAGGTTTTCTTAGCAAGATGAGCCTCTCATTCTCTTGGCTACCTGTCTCTGTACCTATGCTGATTTCAATTTAATTTTTTTGAACTCAGATGCCCAGAATGATACTTAGCATTTCAGATGAAGTGTCAACAGTGTCTTGTAAAGTGGCATTCATGTGTACCTTATTAAAAGCATTTTAGGATCTCATTTGTCTTTTATACAGCTTGTTTCCTTGTTAGCTGCCAGATTTGAGTATCACCATCTTCAGTTTATGTTGGAAGGTATTCCTCCCAGAGGACCGGAGCAAAATACTTTGTGAATATAAAAGCTATCCCAAGGTCAAAAAATCTACTTCCAAACACCAGTTTTTCTATCAGTTGCACCAGTATACATTTATACAGTGTAAATTAGATATCTATTTAACTGAGGATTAGTAATTGTAGTATTTGTAGTACCCCTCTTTACACTCATATCTACTTCACTGATCAAGGCAAGAATCTTCATAAGTGTAGATAAGGTATTTTACAGACATTTTGTAATTATCATTGCAAGATGAGATCATAATTGCTTGCCTGACAGCAGTTTCTCATAATTCATAATATCTTTATATATAATTCATATCCTGTAATGCATTTCAACCAGTCTATAACTATCACCATCGATCATCTTGGAACAGCGTCACAGTGTGAACTGTTTCTAAGTCTATAGTATATGTATGGTTCAAAACAAGTTATACTAGTTTGTTTTACAGCCAGGCCTGTGTAAACCATACAGGATTTCACTGAATAACTTGCTTTTATTTGGTAGGTTTCAGTTCTGAAAGGACATTGAAAGCATCAATTAAAGCAATGAAAGATTGACTCAAAGTATACGCTTTTCTCCTGTTATGACTGATGTCAACATCTTTGTTAGAAAATGGAAATCTTACACATCCCTAAAAAGCAGTCAAGGCCAGATTTTTAGTTGAAAATTTCTGACACTTGTTAATATTATCATTTAATGAACTATCATCACTGCCTTGGCCAAAACAAGGGTAATAATACTGTGCAGGCCTAACAGATTCACAGAGTTGAGGCAAAATTTAAGCTGAAGCTTTCTACTGCTTTATAGTCCCAAAGAAATTCCAAGTTCTGGCAAAATACTTCACCCAGTATAACCTATTTAATAAGGCAATTAGGACTGTTTCTGAAAATTAATCTGTAACCAAAACCAGCTTGTCATTTATGCTGAATGAGTCTTGTCCTCAGTCTTCTTCAAGTGCTTATTCTTGCCCCATGTTACTCCCTTACACAATGAGATGTGTGTGTGTCTTGGGTGATCTGGAATTGGGAGAATGGAGTTAATATTAGCCAGCCAAAGAATAGTGTAATTTTAGTTTGCTATGGTTTCACACACCTACACAAGCACCTGTGTTTTCACAAAAGAAAGGTTTACATAGACTGGAAATTCTGTTTGCAGAAACATTGGCTTACACTGATGTAAAGCTTCTGCAAAATCTAGCCTTTAGTTGCACTGTCCCAAGCTGCTCTTCATATGGATGGTGACTGCTCTTTGAAAGGGTTCATTGTAAAGTAGATGAAAAAATTATATATGGAAAATCTCTTAGTAATGAAGATACTTCTGTCAATGAGAAATGGTCTTAACTACCAACTATTTCTAAGCAAGTTCTCACATATAATGACTGTAACTATAGTGTGTAGCACTTTTAAAATTTTTTATGTATCATTTCCAAAAACCTCACAAATGTGCAGAACTTACACGTTTCCTCAAACAATTTCTGTCAAATATTGTGTAAAGATGACAATTCTCTTATACCAGTCACCAGAAAGAGGGTGTGATACCACTTTCTTCACTGCAAGATCTTACGTTCTGAGAAGCAGCAGCCTCAAGTACTCAGTACTAAATTTCCTAGCCCAAAGGATACAAAGTCAGTTAAACGTTATCAATGCTGTGTCTCCCTGGAAAATTAAGACATTTTCCTCATTACAAGAACTTTTGGGAACAGAAATTCCATTCAGGACTGTGAAACATCTGGAAAACTTACACTCTCCCTCAAAATTTTCAGCAGTCTATTGAAAACTCTTTACTTGCATTTAAATGGGTTTATATGGCACATTCTATTGTATTTTGTGAATGCTCATTTTCCTTCTGTGCAGAAAAAAATCTCATGGACTCACAGTCACCAGAGAAAACCAGTGTTATGGTTTGATATAGAAACAACTTGGAAGAGAGATCTTTCACTGCAATTGACTAGCTCAGGGTGCATTAGAGATGTAACTAAATAGTTACAGTGACTCTTAGATGCTTAATTACCTAGATAGATCTATGAACCTGAGCTTTATTTGAGAATAACAATTACAACTGTTGTGACTTGTTTGTCTAAATTTTTTTAAAATCTCTTTATCCTACACAGTTCCACCTACTTTCATTTTTTAACACTTTTTCAAGGTGAAAACACTTGGGAAAGAAGTAAGGGATTAATCAAACTTTCAGATATTTGCTGCTATCTTTAAAATCTCTCAAACTTGTACTGAACCTAAGCAAATCTGTACAGCTTTTAGATGAAGTCATAAATTAGTTCTGCCAGGATGACTGTTTCACATACAGGCTCATGCATTTGTGAGTGAATTTGACAACAGGGTGTTCCTATGTTTTGTCAGTATATATGAATGGCTTGTGCATACAGGAAATCTTAACTTTCTTTCCTTCTTGCACTGTTACCAATCTGCCTACAGTTGAATGGCTGTAATTTCAACTGGCTGACCCTGGGTACTGGTTTCATTCATTTGCACATATAAGTTTTGCAATACGAAATGGAATTCAAAACATATTTTAGAGCAAAAATGACACTGGATTGATAAAATGCAAATCAAGGCTAAGGAGCAGTGGTAATAACATGAGAAAAAGCTGTTGTCAATGGGATAATATTAGTGATTTTTAAAAAACTCCTTATAGTCTCAGTTCGTGCAGGTCTGACTTACAGACATCTCTCAGCTCTGCAGCATTCATTTCAGTGGCTCCCTCAATCATCAGTTTTTATCTGAAAATTCCCACCATTCTTGCACCTTGTCAGTTTTAGCTGTGGTAGCAATTGTAGCCACGGGGTTCTCATTTTGCTGTACAGAGTAGTTCTGAGCACTGAGATAAATCACAGTGATAAGATGCAGTCTGCTGCTCTTCAGTAGCATTTCATTGATGGAGCTGCTGCAGTGTTAGAGCAAAGGTTAAACAGAAAATACTTAAACATCTTTCTTCCAACTTGGTGGCTTTGGCTATTTCACATTTTTTGCAGAAAAATCATACATTCCCATTGCCCACAGGAAATTACCATACTTCATATTAAAAAGAAAAACAAAATAAATATAAACAAAAAAACCCATCCATCCCAAAAAATCCAACCAACAAAACAAAAAACCCACAGAAACAGCTTTTAATTTTCAATGACTTTCAGTGACTTTACTCTTTCTCTCACAATATCTAGTGCTTCTTTTGAAATAAGACTTAGTGTTTGTTAGTTTGGTAGTTATTTCCCATTATCTTTCAGTTGACAAGAAAATAAATGTTCTTGCCAATTTTTGTCCATTTAAATAAAATAAAGTCCATTTACATTAATTCTCTTGTGGCAAATTACTGTATTCTTTTATTCAGTTCTGTGCTGCAGTTTTTAAACTCCTTTCCCGAGGCATCTCTCTAATTCCTTGCTGTTGGAAATATTTTTAGCTTTATTTGAAGATGTTATAACCAATAGTCTGTATATTGAATTAGGTAATCTTATGGTTCACAAAACCTTATTACAATAGCCTTTGTAGCCAAGAATACATCAAAGAAAATCTAGTGAAAGTGTGCCATTTAATTTGTTAGCCTGAGTGCATGTTCTCGCTGAAGCAATATATTAATAGGCAGAATAGCTATAAATATATTGTAGCTTTATGTCTAATTTTCTTCATCTTCTGTAGCAATATTTAATTGACATTTCCATCATTTAATTCCTCCTCCAATAAGCCTTTGGGGTCATTTTTATATTGGGGTAGGTGTGAAGGTAAACAGAGACAGGCAGGTGTTGAATGGGATTTCCTTCTTACATTCAGCAGTAGTGGCTTCTGAGAGGTTATACTGACAGATTAGAAGGATTAAAAATTCAATGCAATTTGCTAACACTACCAGAATGGGGTTTGTAAACTTTTATAGTGTTATTCTTTTTGTACAGGATTTTACAAGCAATAATATATAAACTGAGTAAATATATTTCATAAAATGCCTCACAAAAGCATGATTTTTTAAAAGCAGCAACTACCAGATGCAAGCAGTTAATCATGCTGTTATTAAAATTCTTCCCGTTGAGAAAAAAAAAAATAATAATGCTGTCTGGCTACACTTCATCCATGATCAGTGCTTTAGGGTATAAAGGTGATTGCTATGGTAAAATCCCTTTGTATATTTTAACCATATTACAAAACTAATATTTAGCAAGTAGTTATTACTTCCTCAAATGTTCTAGTATAAGCAAGAACAGCAAATGCAAATATATAGTTACAGGAAAAATATGTTGAAAAATAATGCCTGTATGTACAAAAGTCAGCAGAAAAGCATTATGTATGCCATATGAAATCCCTATATAATTCAGGTCTTCCTGTGACTTACTGCAAGTCTGAGCTGTTGTAAATCCAGTAACAGCAGATCTTTTTCTAAAACCAAGTCCTAATCAGGGAATTTAGTCAGGGCACCCCATCTTCACCTAGACAACGTAATCATATAATCAGCCAGGTTGAACAGGACCTCTGAGGTCATCAAGTCCAACCCTTGATCTGCTACCAGTGTGATTACTAGACCATGGCACTGAGTGCCACATCCAGTCCCATCTTAAAACCCTCCAGAGATGGAGAATCCACCTGGAGAATCTGGGCAGCCCCTTCCAATGTCCAATACACATGTGATGGGTAGAAAGCTATGTAGTTGCTTTCTTGACCTATGGAAGCCAAACCATTGGTAAGGAGGTAGGACAGGCTACTGTCCAGGAGTAGGCTGTGATCAAGATAATTATCTGCCTAGAAAGGTAGTGGTAATGCCAAATACATTTTAGAAACATTTCCAAGCCAACTCCTAGAGATATGACTTAAATGCCTAGAGTTCAAGGAGAGAAGCTAAATTGCACATTCTAGTTTATACTGTAGCTAAAGAGAGACAAATTGACCCTAAGTTATGGTGAGCCTGTCCCATGTTCCACATTGCATGAGAAGACTCCCTTGGAGCACCCCAACCACCAAAGCACCACAAAGTTGGCAGTAAACTCCTCTTCCACGCTGGTATCTTTAGGAGGAAAACTGGTAAGCTGCAAGCTTCTTGAGAGATCCAGAAAGCAGGTGAAAATATACTAATTTCTGTTGCTAAGCATTCAGCATAGCTCATATAAGTCATGGCTGCTTGTTTCTGACATTTTAAATAATTACCTGGGACAAGAAGCAAAGTCAAAACTATTCAGCATAAGTATTTTGATAAGAAGTATGTAGAGCACTTCTATATTTCAAAGTAAAATGACTTAGCACAAAAAGAAATATCACTAGTTATCAACCACCAGAACAGTAGGCTTTCTTGTTAATGCATAAAACAGAAAGTGAAAATAAAAAATGTAGTAAAGTGGGACAGAATCCTAACATTTAATAAAATTGTGGTTAGCAGCAGCAGCTGGAAGCACTCTCACAGATGATGTGTGGTGGCTTTTACCAAATCATACTTTCACATGTCTGTCTGCTCTTAAACACAGAGGAGCTGCAAGCAGCTGGAAACAAAATAGACTTTCATTTAAACTGACCAGTCAAGTGTGTTAATCTTAGTTACCACAACGTTATAAAAAACCCCAACAACTACTACTGTAATCAGGAGAAAATATTAATGTTTTCACAGTCTGAAATCCATCCCATTTCCAAACAAGACTGCTAAAGGGCAAAGGCAAAGAGCTGCTAAAGGGTTAAGCAGAATTAGGGGATGGCAACATACAATCACATATGCTTATGTATATTCTTCTCAAACCATCTGCTGTTCATATGTGGAAGCTACTAAATATATATTGCATCATAACAGAAATTCTTGGGGGCAGGACTGTTCAAGACCAATATGAGTGAAGAGGGTCAAGCTGTATAACAAATAAGGAAAAAAATAATCCAGAGCATATTTAAGAATTTAAGACAACATAAGGATTCCAGAGCAGTCAGATGATTTTACCAGTCACTGAACTGTTATTACTTGTTTGCAGAGATACTTAGAGATACATTACAGAGATACTGAGGTAAACTCTCCTTATCTACAGCATTCATGAAAATACCCCTTCTAATTAATTTCTGACTTCTAGACAGCATACTATGAGTGCTTTGCACTGAGATAATTTCTAAGTTTCAGAATTATTCATAGAGGTAGCAGGTGTGTGATTTCAAAGCTTTTGTTAGTACCCTGTATGGTGTACTGCATATATGGGATCTGGCTAAGTACTGTCATTACTTCTATTAGTGTTTCATTTCCTAACATGTCTCCAGCTTTTCTGTGAGGACTTTTGACAAGATTTAGGAGTTAGTCTGACATCTGGAAAACTATCATTGTTTTCAACTCCAGCTCGTTTAAGAAATGAGAAAATTTATTAGTGCAACTGATTTGCAAGATAATTTTCATTTCTTCATTCATCAACAGGGAAATTATGGGAAGACAAGGTAGATTGCCTGTGCCACCATTGTAGCTTCTCAGTACCATGACCAGTTTTCTCACATTGGCAGAAAGCACAGATGTTACACTGTCCCTTGGGGGATATTCTGTCTGTATAAGAGTTCAATGTATCTTGACTGTGTAGAAGAGTTTCCTTGTGTTTCCTGAGGGTGTGAATAAATCTGGATGTTTCTGGCAGATGAGAGTTGCAAAGGAAAAAGAATAAATAATTATAGATTAAATAGTGTTGGACAACATAAAACAGCTCTGTGTGAGTCAGAAAAAGAATGTAGACTGTTATTCACATTTTCTATTTTACTGTATGACAGACACATTATTCTGATCTAATGCGGGCACAAAAGTATGAAGAGCTCAGGACTAGAAGGAATTATATATAATTGAATGTTTACAATGAAATCAGAAATTTGTTCCCCTCATTAAGTATTGTGCCAGCTCTCAAAAAATTACATACCCGCCTAAGTCATTCCAAGGGCACATTTTAGTTTAACATCAAACGCATTCTAAGAAACTAGAAAGAATTCTGCCTCTGCTATGTGAGAAATATGCATCAGATGAGAACCCCAAAGCATTCTAGCTGTAAACTGGAACACAGCCCATACACTGGACTTGAGCTCTGACAATAACACTATATTTATAACTGAGAAACAGTGATACTGACTCTTCATGTGGGTGGGAAATATAGGCAACAACAAAACAGAAAAAAAGTAACTTATGAATTTTGCTCCAGGGAATAGGATAGAATTAGTGAGAAGGATAGAATGCAAAAGCCCTTTAGCAAAATACTGTTTTCCTACCTTCATTTATCCACCTTTTAGAGCACTGTATCAAGACAACCCATATGATATTTCTGCAGCAATAGGTCTCAAGATCACAGTCTCAGAAAAAATTAGTGTGGCATGCTACTCTCAGCATTTATGAACAGCACTATATAACTGTATATAGCAATATACAAAGGGCTTATAGATCAGATCTGGATCTATAGAAATGTTTTATCAAATAATACAATATTAAACGAATACACAATTTTACTAACAAATTATTGACAGAGATTCTACAGAATGCTGTATACATGACCTGAGGTACAAAGTTTATATATATTCCAGTTTCTGAATACTAAATTATAAAATAATCTGTAATGTACAAAAATAATAATTATGTATATAAATCTCACTTATGGTAACCTACAAATGATTGGAAAAAGTTAATAAGTTATTTATAAATATCCCCTTTATTTAAATTTTTAATAGATTTTCAAATTTTGCACTGATAAAATTTGTATTTTACTTGAGACTACATATGTTAATTTAGACTATGCAAACAACACAGCTCCTAATTTCCTGATTTACAGTTTTCTAATAATTTCTTTGGCTTATGCTACATTTCTTACCAACTTCAATATTTCATTAATATCTTTTCAATTAGAAGTGTATTCCAACAGGGTAGTTCAGATAGAAAAAAAATTTAAAGGCAGTCTTTTTTTTTTTTTCCCCCCAGGATCAGTACAGCTTTACTCTACACTGTGGGCAACATGTGGTAGTCTTGGTCTTCTGACAATCTTTTACTTCAGTTGTTATATACCACTGTTTTTATAAGACATAAACACACTCCCATCAAATCAGGCAGACAGGTGAAAAGAAAAAAGCTTTCTTGCATGCCAGTATGTGCTTGTGAGCTTACTCAAGGACTTTCATAGTTCTACTACTCAAGGCCTCATATTTTAGGAAGGCATGGATGGCAGAATTCAACTGTAGTTTCACATCTGTAATATCAGTGACACAAGCAGGATTTTAGTTTTGTCAAAGCTTGACCTAGACTAGGATCTCAGATATCACTTTGTGGTAACAAATTAAAACAGAACGCATATTTTATATTTTAACAAAACATAAACTGAGCTTTGTATACTATCATTAGTATCACCAAATGACAGAACTTGTTAAAACTATAATCATCCATCTAAAGGCAACATATGGAAATTTAATTTTATTAAAAAGCTCAATCACTGCAGACTTGAACTATCACCTACATTCTGGAGTCCTGTAAACAAAGCAAAATCTTGATGCTTCAAATCAGTACTGCAAAGGTTAGTGGGGAGAAGTAAAATGGACAGATCACTAGAATTAAGGACACAGAGAGCATCCTTGTTTTCTGCCAGGGGTTAAATAGCGGTTTTCATCCCTCTTCATGATGAGCTTTCTTTATCATCTGCTAATTGCTCAACATTTACCACACTGCACCTCCTGAAACAGGAATGTGTGCTCCAGTAAGGTTGCATTCCTGAACACTCTGACAGGATTTAGTTACTGACTTGTTTTGACTGCAGAGGATTGCATTTTTACATAATTCTTCAGTCTTAGAAGACTCACATAAAAGCTTTACAGAAAAATAAACAAGCTTGGTTTCAAGTAATTGAATAAGATTTAGATTTCACCCCCAAAATCCAAGCAGTTTATTCAGGGCACTGTTCAATGGGGCCTTTACTATGAAAAGTAACCCAGCATCTAAAATGACATTCGTATCCTTTTAAGGTGTATCATTACCAGGCATGATAACTCGGAGGTGGCAAAAGCAGAGCCATTCAGCTGCAGCTTTTCTAGATTTGTGTAATAGGGGCTAAGGGTCATTCTATACACTCATTACAGTTTGAATGATAAAAATTTTGCCTTCAATTTGCCTTCTGTGTATATGATACTCATCCTTGTCCAGCTGTTAAAAATGCAAACGTCTAATGTTAGGTATCTGTATAGAGATGAATTTCACCTATGATTTCTACTCTTATGGCTGAGAGAAGAATTTCCCTCTATCTAAAGGTGATGTTTGAGTCCTCACTAGAAAGTGAAAAGGAGAAATGGGGCAAGAAGCAGTCACATACCTCTGTTATAAACCATGGGAACAGAACAACTATATGGTATAGTATAATGTCACAGCTGATGATTTAAATCTTGCCGTCCAGTTGCCATAGTGTGACTCGCCCTAGACTCATACTGCAGTTGAATCTTACTGACTTCAGACCTGCCCAAGAAGAGGGAAGAGCCTAAGAGTGAGAGAAGAGCCTTCTCAGTGAGAGAATTTTTGCCCATACCAAAACTCTTTCCCTAACTGAGATGTGAATTTGGACACATTATTTACAACTGTACTGCACAGGTACAGTCTATTAAAATCAGTATTTTTTCTCAGGTATACAAACTTAATAAACCTGAATGAGGCCCAAAACACCATGCAAAATGCAGTCTATATAATATAAATCTTTTCAGAGAGGATAAAATTAATGGGGAAAAAATATTGTTAAAAATTCCATTCTGTAATTCAATGAATCAATCTGGCTTTAGTTTTCTCAGCCAGTGGAAGTGTTGTTGGCTTAGGGGATTTTTGAAATTTTTCTTCAGAAATTCGCCTGTTCTAAGAATTACTCACTTATATCATGGGAGATGCAGCATGGCCAGAGAATCCAGCAAATACAAGGAGGGCATGCTATATATTAACCACGTATACTATATATTAACTACACCTGGCATTGTAGCAGTTTAATATTCCCCATATGAAAGAGAAATTTTTCATTTAAAAAAAAAAACAAAAAAACCCCACTATACTCATGTCTTTCATTTGGTTCTTTTTTCCAAGAAAAAGTCAAAATTTTTCCCCAGATAACTTTATGAAAATTCTACGTTCATCAAAACTCTTTCAGAAAAGTATCTCTGTAACAATTTTTCAACCAATCCTAGCTCAATTTGTAATGTCAAAAGCGAGATACAAAGTACTTGTGAAAATTTTTTTGAAAATGCACAGCATGGGCATGAAATTGCACATGATCAACATTTGCACAGATCAACAGCAACTTATTCAGTACCTGTGCAGTAAGGAAGAAAATTAAGCCCATATTTTGGACACTGAATATGATTTCAGAAGATCTTGAACAGAAATAAATTTTCTGCCTCAAAAACAGCAGCAGACTTGTTTATTGACTCTGCTCAGGGTCACAAAGTCTGATTTGCTTCTGAGGAAGGTGAGCACTACAGTTTCATTATACCAAGTTTTACAGGGATAAAATAAACTGATCAAAGCAAGCACATAGAGCTGTATGCCAAAATTCAGGTATTCTGATGCTCAGCATGACACAATGACATTTAGGGTGGGTATAGCTAGGATGCTGACGGAGAGGATGTTCCTCACAGGACTGTGGTGCTGCAACAGACAGGTAGACTGCATCAGCTGCCTTTCTTTGCTTCTGACAAAGCCAATGGCTGATATAAGTTGAAGAAAAACATGAGGAGAGAAATCTTAACAATATGTTTTTCAAAAACAGAAAAATGTGAGGACAGAAGTTCAGATTTTATTTCAAATTACATGTTTGCATGGATGGATTTTTTTCCTAAATATTTTTCCGGGTTTTAGTTAATTTCTCTTACACACAAAGGTTTTAGTAAATATTTCCATTCTTCCATTGTCATTTCATATATTTGAGCAGAGCATAAGATTTTAACTGTGATGTCTAACAATACAAAGGTAAATAAAGTAGTAGGATAAGTACTTACTACTGACCATATTCAGCAGGACTCTTAAGTCAATGGGACTTCTCAAAAGCTAAAAAACTGTCATCTACGTAAGTGTCTAGTTGAATCTCAGCCAATGGGCTTCATTATACTCTTTATGGGTTTTATCGTTTTGACCTTTACCGCACAGTAAATTTTGCCCTTCTTGTGGTATTTATAACATGGTCTATGCCATACTTGCAAAGAAGATTACCACAGATTTATCTACTGCAATTAGAAAAGGATGAGCTTACAGTGGACTATAGTGGTTGCACGCCACAGAAATATGCATATTATATATATTAAAAAAATATTATCTTTAAATAGACAATTTTAAATTTTGTGTTATTAATGTCAAAAATTGCATTAACATAATGCAGTTTAGAGATTGTAATTCTTGAAGGAGATGTAACACTGTTACTTTCACAAAAGTAAACATCCTATCAGGCATTTTTGAATGTAAAAGCAGAGTTTTAGATCTGATCATTCGTTTTCCCATCTTCCAAACTTTAATGTTACAAGGAAGCTACAGTGAGAAGTTTTGATAGTTTTGAATGATTTTTTTTCAATTTCTCTATTTTTTTTCAATTGCTTAGTCCTGCGTGTCATGAATGACTTGTTCATGAAACCATTACATTTAACTATTGTCTATTAGGACGAGTTTTCCTAAGCTCCATGTACAACCTGTGAAAGAAGATAACTCAGAATACTTGAGCCCAAACCAGGACACCAGTTACTTGCTAGAAACACCTTCTTGTCTTATATTTAAGAATAACTTACTGAATCTTTGCAAAAGTCCCATAAAGTTATAGTTTTGGAAGAAAATAGCCAATATAAAAATTTAGTTAAACAATTCAGTTTAGTGAACAATTAAACTGTAAACAATACACTTTTACAATAAAAGGTGCCAAACAATCTTGACCATTGATTAGTGTTTTATGTATAGAACATATGGTTTTATACACATGCAAAGGTGTGTACTACATATATATTCAGTATGTATGAGTTCATGGGGACTGTACAGTGAAAACACTGAAGCACTTCATTGCCAGCCACCAATTTACATGAGTCAACTACCTACACATAAGTCACATATCTGCAGGTTCTACAGAGTTCCATAGAAGATACCACTCAAAATGAGATGATTGGACAGTACTAGTAAGATGTATGTTAATCACTTGCTGAGGATCATCAGCTTAGCAAGTTGAATGATAAACAGCATCCAGAGGTATTAAACTGCAAAATCTACAAGGACTGAATGCATCAAGTAGACTTTTATGAGAGAAATATTCTTATATTTGCAAGGGACATATTCAAGACTTGGTAAGTGCTGACTGAGCATCAGCCCTTTTTATTCTTGACAATTAGCCACAATTTCATTGCAATTCAGCCCATACAAACAGTGAGATTATAAGCAGAGTTCATTTCCTTTACGAACACTTAAATTATGAAAGTTGTCTTAAGAAACAGCACATGGAACACACAGTTTGACAGAATAGGCTATGGCTGTGAACACTGCAACATTTTGTATTAGGAATCCCATTTTGCGCTATGCCTGAAGCAAGTTATGTCTGAAACAGGTTACTGTAATGCGCTTGAAACAGATGTCCAAAGGAGGCTGATAGATGATTGTGGGAAAGTGAAAGCCGAGATGGCAAATAAAAGGTCTTAAACTCAGATCCTCATTCACTTGTTTTTCTACAAAAAGATTCATGGGTGTTGTGAATGTGCCAAAGCCTCCTAGAAAAGCACATGAAGCAAAGCAGAGTCTTTGAGCAGCAATCAAATTTTCATCTTCTAGGAAACATTGGGAAGCATATTTAATGAAGAACTTTATCAGTTTTCAAAAGTATTATTTGTTTTTTGGGGTGAGTTTGCCTTAGATATTCCTCTATTAAGTCTATATTTCTTCCTTTCCTATGTTGTCCCCAAGGAGTAAATCAGAAGCCAAGAGTGTGTGTACTGTATAAGTAACATTTGCTGAGAGATGCTATGGGATTTACAGCCTAAGAGGAGTTCTGAGGAAGCATGCATAAGTGATAAAAAGGAAACACAGGAGGCAGAGCATCTCATGGGAAAGAGACTGAGTCACTAGCTGTAGGGGCTCCAGTAACAGGTCTTTGGAATCACCCATTTTGATGGAGTGGATTGAGTCTGGATGTGTGCTCTGAACTAGATATCACCCGGAAGGACCTGATAAGAAAATAAAATTTTATTTATATATTTAGTCAAAATTTGTGTTCAACTTGAAAAAAAAAAGCTAGCAAAATAAAATCTTACTTACTTTTACAGTATTTGCACTACTTCCTAAGAGAAAGCAATGTCTTGTTATCCAACAGTTTAGATTTAGATACTTAGCTTAGAAACTCAGTGGAACTACTTTCCATTCTTCTAGCAAAAGCCCCCTACCTAAAGACATTCCGAATTCCTCTTGGACTCTTTTGCCTGGATTGGGCAAATATCTTCCATCCTGTCCATTAAAAACAGGAGGGTTACAGCACACACACACACACACACACACATCCACAAAGATAGGAAGTCACATGAAGTATTAAATAAGCAGTCAGACCTCAGTCATGTCCTAGGGCAAGAGTCCAGCAACTTGTGGGAGGGCATTATGCCAGCCTAACAGATGGACGTACATATGGGTAGTCAGGACATCATGTGAAGCCATCAAGTATGGGTACTAAGGGCATGATTCCAACCTAAGAACATGAGCTTTCTGTGAAGGTTAAGGGGATGTTAAGCTGGATTTACTTTCAAAAATAAATAATAAATTCTATGGCCATGTCTGGTAAGTTATGCTCTTAGTTAATCAGGTGGAGTTGGTATGTGAAAAGATTTTTTTTTCTAACAGAATCATTTCTAGGTAAAGTTTTCACATTTCACAAGAGAGGTTCATTCTGACAAATAAACATGTATTATGTGCAAGGAGATGTAGTTAATTATCATGATTTTGCAGTAGCAGTACTTTGACCCTGCATCACCATCTGGCCTGTGCCTTTTCCCAAAAGGAGACAGGAAACAGCCATTTGAGCAGTGAATGCAGCCCAAACGCATCCTCTGACAAACATTACTGGGAGGATCAGAGTTGGGAACCACTGTGCTTTCCTGATGATGAGAAAATGAGAACAGAGGCATAATACCTCCACACATATTGCCCTGGAGAGTATTAAGCTAGCTAGCATTGCTGATGCATCTGGCATGCACACCCCACAGCATGCATCAGGCATTTGCAGTGTCTGCTGCTATTTCCGCAAGAGAGACAAAGGTGTTTGGAGTCATGCCTTGTGAATGCAATTCACTGCCACAGCACTTTAACCCAACCATGGGTTGGGTTAAAATTTTTAAATTTTACCAATTCATTAAGCAGAGCATACAAAACTTTATTCCCAAGTGGAGGGGAGAGGCAGCATCTAGGTTTTTGGAGCACTGTGTATTCAGACCAAAGTTGAGCCCTGAAGTCCTCTTTCAACTGAAATGAGACATTCAGAAAAAACAGTAGAACTTTATGAAGATGAATAGTGCATAGGTTTTGTTGCTTATAAGGATTGCTCTGTTTCTTCCAGTCTTGACCTAAAAACACAAACAGAGGGAGGACCACTGCTTCCTCTGATTTTTCACTCCAGAAGATAACAGCTTGAATTACCTGCTTTCAGTTTCCAGTCATTTCGGTACTTTATGCTAGATTCAACAGCTCCTTAGTATTCAGTACTCTTTCCATGAAGTTACTGATTTGCAATGCAAGTCACTTCTCAGCTACTTTTCACTAAACAACAAAGACTGACATCTTTAAGATTCACACCAAAGGGATTTTGTAAAGAATGCTATTCCTCTGGTCTTTTTTATGCCCTCTCCAATTTTTCAATATCCTTTAATAATTCAGATGCTAGAAAATGTATGCAGTAATTCAGTTTTAGTCTCCACAGTGTTAAACACATAGTGAAAGACTGACTGCTTCTACTTCTTTATGTAGGGTATGCTGGCCATTCTTGCATATAATCCTATTGTTTCTTTTGTAAGACAAGAATACTCCAAGATATAGATTCCATTTTTTAGCGTCAGCCTACATGCCCTGGTTCTGTAACTGTATGATTAAATTTGCCATTTCAGAATGCATTTTTTTGCATTTAATGTCCCACTCACAGAATAACCCAATTCTTCTATTGTGATGCATTATTATGTCATTAGGCAGTTCATAATTAGTTTTTGCTACATCAATACATTTTACAAGTGGTTTTATATTTTCTCCAGATCTTTTAAAAACAAAGTAATGCTACTCTGGTAATTTCTGTGGATTTCCACTAGAAATTCTGGCACTGAATTGTGATCTTCCATTAATGACATTTTGGAAGCTTCCAGTGAATTTGTAATGGTCTTTTTACAAGTATTATGCTGTCACTATAATAGAATATCGTATAGCCACCAGCAGAATATCTTGTGTCAGAATAGCATGTGTCTGTAATGACTACTTGGTTGGTTTTTTATACTAAGAATATAATAATCAAATCAGATTTCTTGTCCATTAATAATGTCTGCATGGGCATAGTGAGAAATATTAATTATATTCCTGTCAGGTATTACTTATTATAATTAATCAAACATCACAAGTTTCATTATTTTGCTTAGAAGTGATGTCAGGCTCATTGCCATAGCAGTCAATCTAACCACTTTGTCCCTTTTATGAATGCTGGCACAATATTAGCATTGTTCCAATATTCTGGAACTTTGCCCAGCAAGACTTGTTAAGAGGTTTGATCAGAGCTATAGACTGCTGAGTTGTAGACCTAGACCTTTGATTACACTATTTTCATGTTTGCTGATGTTTTGGCTCTAGCAAATAACTACCATGCTTCAGAAATATTACTTAAAGGATTGATCTGGTTGTTGCGTAATAATTATCACATTTTTAAATAATTTTACAACAGCTGTTGTTGAGATTTTTGTGGGCTTTCACTATTACTGGAATTATTTTTTGCTTAGTGCAATTACTTATTCTCCTTAGGCCTGCTGATGTTATCATATTCCTCTATCAACTTCCTGTATTTCATACCTCTCAGTTTCTGTGGATGTGTATATACTCTCTCCTTTCTCCATTCACTATATGCAGGTTAATTCCTATTTGCCACCTTTACTTTTGCAGTCAGTGCAGCTGGACTTGTAGCTAAGATTTTCAGCATCTTTGTATCATTAATTTTTTCTTATCTAACATTTCCATTATGAATTCCAATTTTTCCATTCATGCATTTGTCTGATTTCTCCTCTCAATTATTTCCACTTTTTCTCAACCATAGAAAATTACCATTTAGAAGAATCACCATTTTACTGGTTGGAATTGTTCTTAGTTTGCCTATGTTGATTGCAATAAGGTCAGGAAAACCACACCTAGGGCAGTCATGAACTTCTAGTTCAGTAAGTTATTCCTACTTATAACTTCTAATGAGATCTTGAATTAAAAATACATCACGTTAAGCATGAAAACTTTCCATTAAAAACCTTTTTTTTTCTTTTTACAAAAATATATTTTACTTATGGGTTTCCCAGACTTCCAGTACGTAGACTTTCCACTACATTTATTAATATGCATACAAAATCCCACAATTTTGTGTTGTCAAGTATTCCAGAATACCACATCTCTTTTAGCTACTTTGTTTGTCCTAGGAGGTTACTTCTACTTGTTTTACAATCCCAGTAGCTTGACTAACCCCAGTAGCTTTCTTACTGATGAGCATTTCCTCATAACAGCTATTTCATACAAAAAACCCTCAGTTTGTGTCTGCCTGTTGTCTCCCTTCAGACACACTTTGCTGGATCCCATTTAAGTACCATAATGTATGCACTATGACGGACACTGAAAAAGACGACTTACTGCTTTTTCTACAACTTTGGGTTTTGTGTATTTCTAAGTACCCACAATCAATTAACTTATAAATCATCAGGAAGGCTATGTTTCCATGTGCATGATTTTCCAGGGGTATGATTTCCATGAGAAAGGCATCTATATTTAGAAAATGCAACTCTTTCCCCTTGACCAATGGGTCTGGATGCACATTGCACTTGTGAAAGTTTTCAGCAAGGACAGCATTTCTCTTTTGCTTCAGGGGATCTGCTGTTGATCTATTTTTCTGTTACCCTTCATACTGGATAGCCATTTAATGCCTTTTTTTTTGATATCTATGAAGAACTGTATCACAAAAATGTCATGTCCCTGAAATGGGCAGAATGAGTGTGAACAGAATCTGGATCACTCCTTTACTTTGTAGTATATTATGAAGCAATATCTTGGACAAATGAAACAGTTACTGAAATGGAGTTCTGGCTTTTTTTAATACTCTATTCTGCTTCGTAAGGTTACTCAATTAGTTCTTAAAATAGTTTATGTGGTTTAATTTGGGAAAATAATTGAGGTTACTTTCACAAAATTGTCTTAATCTGCACTTTTTCTGCAAGATGGACAATATTCAACAAGCCTGAGCTCCATTTTCAATGAACATAATAAGACATTTCTCAGTTGAATGCCCAGAGGTGCATAGCTCTAATGAGGGTTCAGAAAAGAATAGCTATGGGGGAAAAGAAAAAGCAAATGAGAGAAAGAGAGAGGGAGAAAGTAGAGGAAAAAAAAGACATCTTCAGTTTTAGCATATACAATTAAATGCATGCTGACTCTTAGCCAACTAGCTAAAAAAACCCAAGAAACTGGGGCCATTATTTGTCAGCTAGTTGTTTCTTGTAACAATTATTTACACTTAAGGTATGCTTAACCTTAAAATCATCATGTAACATTCGTAAACAGACATTTAAACTCTGTAGCTCTTTATTTTTCTGTTACAAAAGTCTAAGAAAATATGTCCTACCGTTGTTTTTCATGTTGAGCTATACATCAGGTATTTGTTGAGTGCTATGCTATAAGTAAGCTTACTAAAAATGTGAAGAAAAACTACATGTAATTCCACTGAATTAATGTAAACCCTATTTCTATGACCTTTTCTAATTAAAAATTCTCTGCCTGGATATAGACTGAAAAATTAATGACAGTTGCTTAAACTAATATGTCAATGTGTGTTGATACAACTTGAAACATCGTATAGCAAACTAATTGTCACAGTCATTCATTATTATTATTTAGTCTATGTTATTACATTTATTTCACCCACCTCTTGATACTTCATCACTGACATTTCTCAACTTGGACTGATCTATTTCCATTCATATTGGACACTGGTAATTTTTTATTGTCTGCTGTCATATGTTGGGATGCTTTATGGATTGTGGCACTACAGTCTGGGTTCTTGTTTTTTAACAGTCACAAAACTCTACTCAAGTATATCTACATTTTAATACCTATCAGAAAGCTCTTATTTTAGTATGTCTTTAGCTCAAGTGTGTCATGCAGCTGAGCAAACAATGAATTGTCTAGGTATAATTATTCCTGAAAATTATTTTTTATATATTTTTACTAAAATGAATGCTTCCTGCCCAGTTATTCAACAATCAACTTGCAAAGAGTTTAGACTTAACAATTAACTTTTCTCAGAGATGCAGCCCCTTTGAGCAATCTGCCCTGACTTTCCATGTGTGACTGCTCAGCACGTGGTAATACGCTGTGTGTGGTGCACTCCGAGCCTTTCACAGGTGCAAGACACCAGGCACAAGATACTCAGCTGCATAGGCAGAGACAGAAACACTCTCAGTAACAAGTCAGAGACATTGCTTTTCAGAAACAGGACTGCTTTTCATCCAGAAAACAATTTCAGACCCAGCTTTGACCCCACAAAGCAGGTAGCAGAGTATAGCTCTGAGAAAGATCAGTTGAGAGAAATGTTCAAGACTGACTGTAGGAACTCCTGCCTTCAGTCTGTGCCCTGGAGAAATCCCCTCTGACAAAACTGAGTAGTAGTTTTGAAGTGAACCAACACAGGAAGAAAAAAGCCTATCCTGCAATTTCTGCACCAGCTGTGGTTTCTTAAAAATTAGTCTACATATAGCCTGACACCTTAATAAATTTTCCCACTCTCATGTATAAACAGTATTCAACAGTTTTCACTCTCTAGTCATTTCTTGGTCTCTACTTTATGGGTGTAAAGCACCACTACTTGGTTATTTTTCATTTAATTTTTCTTTTCTTGCTGAATATTTAATTGTTCTATAGCTTTGTACAAGTCTATATATACTTAAGTAACAAAGCATTAGGAAAGCATCCTCCCATATAAAACACGTTCAGCATTACAATTAACCACAGTTCTATTAGTATACATGTAGATATTATAGTTAGGAGGTTAGCAAGAATTTTTTTCAATGCAGTAACATAAGGAATGCTGGAGTGAGCAGCTGAGCAGTATTTATCTAGGTATTTAATTATATTATGAATGGGATTAAAGAAAGAGAAAATGAGATACTTACATAGGCCAGTCTAATAACAGACTTGTCCACAGCCTCCAGAGGGAAATTTTTTAATTTGTTTTTTAGTATTCTCTAAACACTAAATTAATACCTTAAAAAACCTGCATCAGTCCTATAAATCAAATCTGAATATCAGCAACCATTTCAGTGATGTAATGAATATCTATTTGACTTGGAGGGTAGAGTAAAATGTGAAAGGCAACAGGTCCTATTTAATCATGTAAACTCCCTAATATCAGTCAAATTATCCTTTTCTTGTTTCTACCTTTTCCCTTAAAAATAGCTACTCAATTGAAAAGGGATAAGATACATTTCAACCTGCTATCTATTTTTAGTTGTTCTCTGCAATGAATTTTTTAAAATAGACAGTCCTCCAGGTACATCTCCAGCATGTTCAATGGGAAGCTTGTGAATTCCCCAGTTTTTCACACAAGGTAGCCCATTTTCAGTCAGATGGAATTTGGAAAATGGTGACATTAAGGCATAGCTCAGAAGATAGAAGTAAAAGGTAAAGAGAACTGTGCAACCCATTACCCATTTCCTTTTACGTGGAAATATACTAGACTTTTTAATAGTGTGGAACTGTTGTCTACTAAGTCAATTATGAAAATGTGATCGAGAATCTCTTTGTGTTACCCTTAGTTTCTTTATTAATTTCCTGGGTTATATTGCTTTTATGGATTCAAATAGTATCATCTTTAGTCTTAGCATCGAGTTTCCTCCTATTCTTTATGTGTGCAGTTACATAAGAAATGGGGGACAGGGACTGAAGTAACATCCAAGGGTGATTCTATCCTTTAGAGCCAAAACTTTGGAGACACTTGGACAGTAAAGGCCCTATTTAAATTTTGTCAAAGATTGGAAAAATAACATCAACTGCAAAGATGCAAAGAGCTATAGGTAAAAACAGACAAATATTTTTTTATGGGGTTGCTACTGAAATGAGCAAGAAGCTATATGGTCGCTGTCTCCAGTGATCTGATTCTACATCACTAAGGACTGGGCAATTTTCTCAATGCAGATTTGGTCACTCTTCTGCTCTTTTTATTATATAAACAAGCAGAGTATATTGTTAAATTATATTAGTAAATAGTTTTAATTGACACAGAAATGGGCTTGCAGTGGCATTTAGAGCCCTTTAAGCTAACATCATGTGAAATTCTGTAGGATTTTCACATGACTATTTTCAATTTAACACTACAGGAATAGAGTTCTTAGTATGATTTGAGAATGAAAACAAACCTTTCCAGTTAAGTCCACTAAAAACAATATTCCTGGTGACATGCTCCATTATTCCTGGCTTATGCTTGAATAAAACCAAAACCTAATGTATTTTCAGCCCTTAATTGGTCATGGTGAGTCTCCACATCACAATACTTATCATCCCTCTATATTTGAAAAACTGTATATTGAACATATATATAAATATATGTGCAGTTGTCTGTAATTGCCAACAAAAGCTCAACTAAGTACGTTGTTTGCTTAGAGTAGACCTCAAATAGGAGGTAAATAGTTTTTGGATTTTAAGCATAAAAGGACTTTCTTCAGTGATAAGTCACAGAAATCACAGAAGGCAGAGCAAATATTCACTGGGTACTCTTTTTTCTTCCAGTTTCCTCTTCATTGTTTCTGAACCTTCAAGGCTACAAGTTGCTTTGCTTTACTGGTCTCATTAGCAAATTAAAACCAGTCATTTTCAGCTGCCATTCTTGTGCACCATTCACAGTTTGATGAGAGCTCTTGCTTGTTAAAATAGGGATTTAACTTGTTACCAAAATCTTGAGAAAATATAGAAAAAAATTTTTGGCTTGCTTCCATTTCTTTGTTTAAAGTTTGGCTGCAACTAGATATGGAGCCACAGGTCACAATTCCAGACGATAACATGTGAAGCTTCTTCATGTAAAAGTATTCTGTTTATCTTTAGGACATTTGAAAAATGCAAAGGCCTTATCAGCAGTGTGCAAGAGTCAGCCTTATTTCACAAGATTTTGTACCTGCCTGCCAACATTGCCTTCCATCTAATTCATTCACTATTCAGTCCCTGTGACCCACCACACTGGTCTATGTAGGAGCATGACCTTGTCTTTATCTGCCAGAATCTGGCATCAAAATACATTATAAGCAGCAGCCTGGCCCAGAGAACAAGATTTGAATTACCAGCTTTAGTCCTTCTATTTGTCATGCTGGGCATGGTAGACAAACCCCACAGCCTCAGCCCTCCTATATGCCCACACGAAACAGTGCAGTATGTCCTTCCCCAAGCCCAGAATGTGCATTTTATTTGAACAATTTCCCTTTACTTTCTGGCTGGACAAGTATTGTATTGGACCTGAATAAAAAGAGTAACCACTATCCCAAGACTTTCCCCAGTCTGGAATAAGGAGAGAGAGATTGTCCGTGAGGACTAAAGAAAATACTGGATTTCAGGAGCTAAGGATCTGGTAGAAAGGTAGAAAGCTTCACATCCCAAAGGAAAAGACTCCATGAATGATGGATAAAGTCCAGAAGTTTCTGAACCTCCACATTAATCCTCCCTCAGACTACCTCTCTTTACCCAAAGAAGTTATTTTTAACACTGGGTGATCCCTGTGAGCTATGCTACGATGAAAGGACAAATAAGGCTGTAAATATGAATACAGGATAACAAAGTGCCATTGGTTATGTTTTACTACATGATGCTCTTTGTACTTATGGAAGTCAACAGAGGCATATTATGTTTCTACTTAGTAAACACTGATGAGACTATGTCAGAGTGAAAAACAAACCTATGAAAAAAACATATACCTCACCTCATTACTAAGAAAATGGAAACTACACAGGCTTTTTTTGTGTTCTTTTTCAGTAAAGTGCTCATAGAATTAGGAATAATCTCAGTAAACAAATTAATGTGAAATGTATTTAGTTGTATTTCGACTATAATCTATAGTTTAAGATTTTAAATTAATATTCAAGGTGTAAACTCTGCTAGTTCTAAGTTTGTGCTGTGAGATGAGAAAGGCAAATCCCAGACACATGATTACAATTTTTATTGCTCAAGAAAAGCACTTCTCAGTATAGAGACAAAACAAGGAAAACAATCTGAGTACAATGAAGAGCAATGGAATGCCAGAGTCCAAATAGTGAATAACATCTATAAACAAGTTACTTCTTAATATTTCTTTAGTGTCATCAACTAAAAGCTTATCTTTTAAATTTGCTAGTATTTTTCTTTGTACCTAACTTATTTTTCAGTCATACTAGTAATACTCTTCCTTGTTATTGTGTATTTTATTATTGCCACTTCAACAGAGATAGATATTGGTAGTTGTATGGCAGATAAAGATTTCTGTACTAATGAAAAAACATGAACAGTGACTGCAACAGGCATTGTCTTTTGGTTTAGTAGCAGAATTCCAGTTCCAGATATTCTCACAAATTAGATGTTCTTTGCCTCTTAAAAAACCCATAAAACTTTGACCTAGAGAACTGGACTCCTTAGCCTTCTGGTGACATTCAAAGAACTATGCTGAATAATACCAGATATGAGTCTTTCCCCATTTTTGTTTCTAAAATTTTTCTACATAGAACTTAAATTTTTAACCTTGTGACCTTGTGCTCTTTTTGCCACATTCTTAAGCTGTGCACTGTTAAACAGACTCTGCATCTCCCCAGAGATCTGAATCTCTAGCTCAGTTCAAATGAGGTTTGTAATTGTTTAAGGGCAGAATGTTCTACATAAGCGGCAGATAGTGTCATTACTTAGCACTGTGGGAAGCATTTCAAAAGCTGAAACAGCCATGCCTTCAAAAGCAGGAAAGTTTTTAAAGACATCTAAGGCTCTTCATCATCCTTGTTTTCAAAAACTGATAAACATTTGATCCACTTCACTTGGTGTTTTTTAAAGCCATGCATGCCTCAACATAGCCCCACTTCCAGTCCTCTGTGTTTGTTAAAGGTGTCTAATTCAGGGATATCTGCCTAAACCTATAAATCTATATATCATAACACAGTCTATTTCATGAAATAGGAAGTATTTCCTTCCATGAAAATAAATGATATAGTTTTGACTGTTTAAACTCCATATGTATTTTTATTAGTAGCTAAAACCACAGAGATTATTTGCAGATTCTCTTCATACCCTCTGTTTAACCAGTCTATGTTGCAATGCTTGGCCTGCAGCACGTCTATTTTTATCTCTAATGGAACACTCTTAAATTGCTTATTTTCTGTTTACTAAAGTCATTGAGCTTGTAACTATGGCAACTGAGGCAAGTACCACAGCATAACTGTTTTATTAAATGGATTGAAGGTACAGCTGCAAAACTTGAAATGTTGATTTCAGCAGCATGTTGATTTCATACATAGCTCAAACTGTCATATATACCACATTACAGTAAGTTCTCCATTAAATACAAGGACCAAGAATCTGATCTTGGGTATAACATTATAAATCTTCACCCTCTCTCTCCTCAATAGCAAAAAAAAAAAAAAAAAAAAAAAAATTGAATTGCAGATTATGTGCTTTAAAGCAGTCCCTAGTCATCACAGAAAGACAGTCTCCCAATTGTATTTGCATTAAGCTTTTAGCTCATTATTTTATTGCTTACAGTGGACATATTGTTTTTTGAACAACTGTGTTCTGCTAGGTTAACAAAAGGAATAAATCAAACTAATGACCTTGTCAGGTGAAATGTCTTAAGAGTTATACTGGAAAAATTAACACAAAGAATTGTTTAAATCTGTAATTAGGCATCTGAACTAGAACACTGAGAATCAGAGGTGCTGAGAAATTGCACCTTCTGTTCTTTTCAGCATAAGCTGGGTGTGTTCAATGTATATGAAAACTAGATACTTTTAAATTCGTACTTCAAATTGTATATCTCACTTAAATCAAAAGCTTCTGAAGATCATTGAAAATTATTATCACAGTTTAGAAGTTTTTTTTTGATAGAATATAAAAACCCATATGATAACAAATGTAATTTTTCCCACAAACCTAAACATTCTACAACCCCCAAAAGATTGAGAGCTAAAATAGGAATGGTGATATATTTACACCCATAAATATTTAATGCATGATTCATCCTGTTGTAACAGAACCAAAAGCTTGAAGAATGTTTGACATTTAGAAGAATAGAGTTCTGCTTTCTTTGCTAGTGTTGTGGTTGGAACACTGCATTGCTACTTTTGGTACTGTCTCCATATCACAAGTCTGTCTTTATAGGTACTCCCAATGAATAAGAAACAAAGTAAAAGTGACTTTTTAAAGGAGAGATCTTTTGGAAGGGGAAAGATGTATTTGCTTTTATGAAAATATTAATCTTTAGAGAATAGTGTAAGTGATGTTCAATCATTAAATTTAAAGAAATATTCTTCATTATCTTTTGGTGTAACGAATTTCCAGAGTGGAAAAAAATGAAGTTTCCTTTAATTTATGTATTTCTTGCCTTTTTTTCTCCATCTGCAGGATCTACCTTCATTTGCAACACCCACATAATTCCGGTGAAAAATCAAGAGGGAGTAGCAATGATGTTTATTATTAACTTTGAGTATGTAACAGATGAAGAGAATGTGGCATCTCCCGAGAAGTGCAAGCCAGTATTGCCATCCAAACTTGTAAATCGTAAGTTATTCATTGAAAGCTCTCTGCTTACCTCTGCTTTTAACTGGGAGAGTAATTAACCTGGGCAATAATAATAATAACAAAGAAATTACACAATCCCCATGGTTTGATTCATTTAAGATAGCATTCAAAACAATAAGTTAAGTGAAGCAAACCTGTTATAAAGTTGGTAAGATAGTCTGTGAGATCTTTGGGAGTACTAACAGCATGGACCCCGTGAGTACTGCTAGGAAATATAAATATTTCACAACAGTGCATTACTCTTGACACATATCCATTATGAACAAAAACTGCAAAAAAAGCATTATAATACAGCCAAAATATTTCACCTATTCTAATTCAAAATTGGATATTTCTATTTTCCCTCTAAATAAAAAATAGTTGGCGGAAGGTTTGATTAAATTAGACTAGAAAATGCAAAAAAAAAAGTTTAAAAAAAAGTTTAAAAATTTTAAAAAAAGGATTTTATCAAATTTAAGTGTTTAGACTGGCTTGAAGGATGTGGGGTTCTTTTTGATATACAGGAAATGCTTTTGTTTTCATCCCAGTCTGGAGCCTAAATCAGAAAATCAGAAAACTATACACAAAACATAAGTCCACCTGCCATAGAGCTAGACTGGGTGGCTTTCTGTCCCACTGTCTGCAGCACATGTGCTGTTTTGTTGACCTTCACTCTGGGCAGCAAGAGCACATGATCCTTCTGCTTTGCATCTGCACTCATGTAATCTGCTCTTACTACAAGATTTCCCAGAACACATCCCGATATGTACAAGCTCTTAGTAAATCACAGCACACTCTAATAGTGAGTGTTCACACTTTCCCCTGGCTTGTTCAGCAACAGTTGGAGAATACCTTTTCACAGTGTAATTATCTTTACCATTAGTATGATAAAGCGACCCGCAACCTAAGTTTTCTGATTGTTAAATCAACACTTCAGCTTTTTATAGATAGGATACAAAGTCTGGCACTATTCTCACTGCAAGAAGCACGGGGAGAACTTCCCTGATGGGAGCAGTGTGTTACCTGAAGTGATGGCACACTGTATTATTTTTAATGCTGGTTGTGTTGAGAAAATTCTAAGGAAAGGGCCTGTAGATGTGCATGTAACAGCATTATTAGGTTGCTTCTGATGAAACTAGCCTTTACTATTTGTGATAATCTAAACTGTCTATACTTCATCTTCTGGATGAAATACATAGGATCTCACTCAAAGATCTGATAAATTGAAAAATGTACTGGAAAAGATATAAATAAAAAGTCCCTCCATACCATTGCCAAATTATTCACACTTTTAAAAGACTGAAATTTAACTAATTGAAATACTAAAAAAATACTATTTTCATTAAGCATGGAAAAAGAGCTCTGGCTGAATCACTACAGATGGGCCAAAGTATAGATATAACATTATGGAAAGGAAAATTCCTATTACTGGAAACTAGAAGTCTGCAAATAATTATTGTCCACCAAATAGCACATCTTTTTTAAAAGAGATTCTTTATAATACATACTCAAGTATGTATTATAAATAAATATGGTAAATATTCTTTATAATGTCTAAAATCTTGTACTTTTATACTTTCTTTTCTTATTCTTGTGGTTATTTGTTTAAATAACCAATACAACAGTATTTTTCATTCTTACTGAGAAACCAAGAAACTATTTTTCTTTTTCTAGTAATGTTATGATAAAAATCGCATTAAGGGGTATCCGAAAAAAATAAGAAAGCTGCATCAAAAAAAAAAAAAATTATAAAAATTATATCAAGTAAACCCCACTCATACTCTATTTCTCTTTCAGGATGCCATGTTTTGTGAATTTTGAACACTCTATTTCCTGGTTTTAAAAAATAGGTTTACAATATAAATAAAATTGTTGAGCTGGTCCATGCTTAATGTGGTATCACCAAAAAAATAGAAGGTAAAATATCAATTGGGAAAAAAAAAAAAAAGTTGGGGGGTTGGGGAGGGGCAGCTTCATGTCCTGGAAAAGAGATTTTTGTTCTGCTATCTGCAATACATCACTTTACATTTTTGAGTGTTGTCACATGCCATATTTTAAAGTGAAAATCCTCTAAAGAGGTCATCCACAAAAAAAGCACTCAGTCAAAACATCATTCTCTTGGTTTACAGTATTTACACCTGACATAGATGGGGGTTTCCTCACTGAGAGATCTTTAAAACAAGTAGCTGGGGCTCCAAGCTCAGCACAAAATAAAGATCAAGGTGAAAAAAGAAGCAAAGAAAGGTGTCTTGAACAATTTTCTTGCTGGTCAGTTCATCCTGATGCCAGAAACTGGGAGAAACTAGAACAGGCACATGTTTGCTCTTACTCCTGCCTAATTGCTTGTGGTTTCAGAGCAGACTGTTATGTGGGCAGAACGGGAAGAATGGTGATACAAAATATGCTATGTAGCCAAAAATTCCTCTTGGCAGAGAAAATTCTCAAGAAAGAGGCCAACCAGTGCAAAACAGCTCGAAATAACTGTGCAGTCCAATGGCAGAATTGAATTTAAACAAACAAAAGCCTTGAAACTTAGAAAAAGCAGATATTGATCAATAAGATACAAAAGAAGCCACAAAAAAGAGGGAGTGTTCACCAGTTAAAAACATCTTTTTAAATGCATGCTCTCACCATAAGAAAGGCAAACAGAAGATTCTCTGCGAGGAAGTTAGGTTTTCTCCATTTTACTCTATTTAGAACATAAATCAGCAAGTAAAGTAGGTGATCTGTTTTCATTGCTGTTGTAAAAAAGGAAGAGTAATAGATACTAACTGGTTCAGGAGGAATAAAAAAAAAGCAAACAAAAAAAGTCCCTTCAAATCTAACAACCAATTTAGAGAATAAAAACAGAGAGGGAAGCAGACATATAACAAGTGCTATACATCTCTAACAACCAAGATAACCAACAGCTAATGACAAAAGACAAGATTTCAGATTGTATTAACATGTACTAGCCAGAATTACATAGGTCATGAGAAATTTCCTTGCAGAACTCCTTAGATTGAGTTTTCTCATATTAGAATGTCTTTTCAACATGAGAGCAAATAAAAATAACTGAGTCAGGCTTCAGGAGAGCATAACTAAAAGTGAATAGGAAGCAAAAATGTTATAGTTGTATATAAAATCAGACAGCTTTTCCATACTATCATTCTTCCACTGATAGATTCATTTAGAGTTGACATCACATGTATCAAGTGTAACTTTGAAAAACCTCTCCTTTTTCTGAAGGCATCTATCCTGCCAGCTGCAGCAGGCAGTGAATTCTGTGAATTCTGTTTTCGAAGGCTCTAGCAGAAAAGAGGGATCCCAATCTGTTAAAGGGTGGAGGCACTTCTAAACAAATTACAGACCTATAGAAGGAAAAAGACATGTGCTAGGTTGAGCTGAGAGACTACACTTAGTTCTGGATAGGCAAAAATTTAAAAACTAACACAGCTAGGTTCTGATTCAGCACTGGGCTTGGCAGATTATGATAATAACAGATTATTTTTTAAAAATACAGACTGTTGCCTTTAGTTTGATGACCACATATGAGTATAAATAGAATTCTTTCTAGTCTGATGCTCAAAAAGCTGGATAGGTAGTAATGTGAAAAGTGAAGATACTGGCTTCACAATAGCAGTGGAAAAATCCTTTCAGCTGAGCCTTTTGATACTTTATTCTTCCATTCAAGAATTTATCATTAGTTCCCCATGGCACTCTGACCAGTGTTTGTATAATGAAATAGCTAAATTTTGGAAAATTCTAATATACACCAAATCTGTAGTGAACTACTAAATGACAGGTAACTGTTTTTTCACTCTTTTCCATTTCATTACATCTGTGTTTTTCCACAATTGTATTTTTAAGTATACATCACTTCACTAGTAAAACAAATTAAGTTTTTATTCTTATACATCTGTTTTCTTCTTGGGGTAAGAATAAATATCCCAAAACAATTGTCATATCTTTGTGTTTAAAATTCTCACCAAATGTATTTAATACTACAGCTGTCCCAACTTTATATTCACTCAGGTGATGAAATTTCTTCTGTAAGCACTTATTCATGACTGGGTAAAATCATCTTCTCCAGTTTTCATGCAGTGTGCAGCTGGAGTGAAACTTACAGAAACTGGCTTCTGCAATAGATGTCCATTCATCATTTTGTCACTTTTCCTACATTTTATCTCATTTCCAGAATAGAGAATTGTATTAATCCTTAATTCATCTTTTCTAAAAAGTTTGTGGGGTTTTTGTGTTGCCTTTTCTTAGATAATGTAAATATTTTATAATTACAGAAATTAACTCCTATACCAAAGGATAAATAAATAACTTAATAAATTTACCCCATCTCAATCTATCTGTGAAATGTTTGAAGACATAAATACTGGCTATTTTAATAAAAATAGATTTGTTTAGGATATTAAAGTGTTAGGATCAAATATTTTGATCTACATAAGCCCTAAAAATAGATTTTACTCTTACTAGATTTAGCAAGACGCTTTTAGACAAAGAGAACTCCTTCCGTTAGATTCACTGAAAAAGGAAAAAAAATACCAGAGAGCTTTCTGCAGATTTTCTACAAGGAACTGCTTTAACAAGAGATGCAATTTTATCCCAGTTCAGCTAAAAATCTCTGTGAACACTACTAAGTTATCATTTAAATATAACTACTTAACAGTTTTAAACCAAAATGAGATAATAATTACTGTACAGTATGTTTTGCATACTTCATTAGGCTCTTCTTTTATAAACTGTTAAGATAGTTTAACTTCTGTATATAAATATGGCTTTTAAATCATCTGCTGAGAAAAGAGAATGTAAGTGGCCAGTTTTATTGCCAGATCTGTTAAATATTCCAATCCAGCATGCTCATCCACTCCAATAACTTGATGAGGAATTTTACAGAAATTTCAGTAAATAGTGGCATAAACTAGTATTTGCTTCTGGCACCCTTTTCTGTTCTTCAAAGTTGTCAAATACTTTGCATCTGTAAAGTCTGTGACTGCAAAATATGAAAAAACTATCCTGATTGAACACAGAAAATCACAAGACATTTCACACTAATAGAGTGTCATAGATTTGAGGATACTGTCTTTGATATGTAGAATGTAGCTGTAATTTTTCTACTCTGCTTCTGAGTTGCCTTCATGCTCGGCCCCACCTAGAGCATGCTGCCTTTTTACTGACCTGTAAGTGCTTCTTCTAACATATACTACAACCCTGTCTAAAGGTTATGAATATGTAGGCTGAAATAGCTGAAGTCAGATGAGGTAACTTGATTATAAGCTTTATTCATTTAACTTCAAAGCATCTAGCTAGAGGTACTAACCTATAAGCTAATACTGGTTCCCAAACACATGTTAATTACCTCATGGGAGAAAGCTCATAAAATTATTTGATTAAGCATATAATTGCATTCTGCCAAGGAGGTATATTTGAGGATTGTCTTACTATTTTATCACTTCAACTTTAAGCCCATTCAAGACACTCTGAAATAATTTCTTTGGTTCCTTCCTCCAAAAGAGAGGATCTGTTATGCATCCAATAAATGCATACTTTTTTTATTAGGTTCAAACAAAATTACAAGGCTGATAATATTCCTAAAACAGATAAAAAGAAAAACACAAAAACACAAGCAGAAGACCTCTCAGGCAAAGAGATTCTTAAAAGTGCTTACACTTCACCAAGACTAGGTTTATTATGATCCTTGCAGTGGCATTACATCTCAGAAGTCAAGATCACTGCATCCACTGAATTTACAAATAAAACAACCTCAACTGACATTAAAATCAGGCCTTTCATTTAAGTCAAAGACTTAACTCAAAAAATGGTGTTTGTTTTCCTCTGTGCTATACAAGTAAGCTTAGTGAGAGACAAGGGCGTTTTTTTTTGGTTTTTTTTTTTTTTTTTACAGATCTGGACAACAATGTTGTATTGAAATATTGTATACTGTTTGATGCATCTGAGTTTGCCACACGGGACACAGCAGATATAAGCACTAGCAACCCCCTGACATCGCCCAAAACACGATGTGAAATTTGTCCAGGGTCTTATTTTTAGCTGCACCACTGGGAGCAAATTCATCATAAGCAAGAAAGGGCTAGTCAAGCAAAATTGTGTTCAGAAGGACAAAGGTTTCTATCTAGCCAACCAGCAGCTCAGCTCTGACAACCCCAGTGTCAATATGTGTATTTGTCTCCAAGGTAAATTTCAGTGAATTTTAGGTGAACTGAGAAGCGTTGAATTCTTAGCTAAGGAATATAGCCAAACAGCAATCACCAGTAAAAGGCAGAAGGACCTCTGGTAATTTCAGCTTCAGTTCTCCACAAATACTGAACTGCCTAATTAGCAGAACAGCCATTAAGATAAACAAATTCTATTGGTCTCCTTTTACAGACAAAGAAATACAAGCGGAGCAGCTATATTTCTGTTTCCTCATATGGCTACTGTGGGAGCTCAGATTAGAAAGGAAACCTCCCTGGATTCAAGCCACTGTAATTAGCTGTTTGCATTACAGCCTCTCCCAGCTAGGATCACAGAGTTACTGTGCTACATCTTGTACAAACATTCAATTAAAAAAAAGGTAATCTCTGCTTAAGGAGGTTTCAAACCAAAACGAGGGAGTGACACAGCTTTCAGTAGCCTTCAGTGGAGGTGGCTTGTGCACACTGGACAGGAAGGGCAACACAAGGTGGCGATACTCTGGCAATGAAGACTGCAAATTTTTCTTTTCTTATTTAAAGAAATACATAGTAAACAGGAGAAAGTAGTATGAAAAGAAGTCCTGGCTTGGAATAGATCCTAGAGATTACATCCAGTCCTATATTTTTCTTTATTTTTAACAGGTCTGTTATCTATTCATTTTTTTCAGGACATTTAAAAGAGGTGGGTTCTGTGAGATAGGCTGGGATAATGATTTTACAAAGCCATCCTACACTATAATATATACCCTCAGGGAAGTATAAAGGCAGTGAGTTTTGCATAATTTTGTGATGGAAGAGAGAGATGTGTCTCTTATTCATAATAAAAGCTAGCACTGAAAACTTAGCACATTTGTGTACCTGATAAATTGAACTACAGATTTTAACCTTGACGAGGGGGAAATCAAAACTACCAGCAACTACCTCAAGCTTAGAAGAAGACTCAATCAGATAGCAGAAAAAATATTTCAATGGAGTTGAGAAGCTTTCAGATGGACATTGGTCATAAGGAATATCCTTTGTAATTTATATTATTCAACATGGAATAGACATTATTTTAACATAAGCAAATAAAATAAAACTACAGATAAAAATAAAGGGGGTTGCAACTTCTGTATCTTGTTTCTCAGGCATGTAATCCTATCATTGTTCTTTTACTATAGTAAGGAACATGGCACCCAGGCAAGATGGGCATTTCAAAGGCTTGAAAGTGACTGGCAAAAACATAATTGGAGGAGTTCTCTCGTGAAGACAGGACATGTATGAGCTCTGTCAGACATAGAAAACTTATCTTAGGTCATACACTGAACAGGTTTCAGTGAATAAAGTCTGTTCACTGTCCAAAGATTATGAATTTTTCAAATTTTCAGTAAGTTTCTTCCAAACAAAATCAGCATTTACTATCAAAGAAATGAACAGTAAAACATTAGAAGAGGTTCAATTTCACAAGAAATAACATGTTAGTCTGGATACTTCTTTAGTTTTCTGTCTGAAACATTAGCCAACTTTAACACTTGGTAATTGGAAACATCTTGATCTATGCAACAAACTTAGTAATTATCAAAGTACTTCTTAATGGAATAGTTCTTGAATTTTCAAAATAAAAAGACAATGTTCTTTCAGAACAATTGTTGTGCAGATTACATATATTGTATTTTAATTCAAGCTACCTGAATTTCCTTCTAAAATGTGTGGAAAATTGATGTTCTACCTTATTTTCCTAATAGTCTGTTTATTTTTTGAGTCTGTTTGTTGTTTGTTTTTTTTTTTAAACTAAAGCTTTTTGTAAATCTAGTTTAATTGTATTTCAGATGGTAACAACCTTTCAAGTGGCTCTTCTTCAGGTAAATCTATCTTCTCAAATTCTATCTACTACAGTCCTTTTATTGCTTTGTTCTCATTATTTTATTTCAAGATCTCATTACATTTTACATAATTCTAGAAGAGTGCAAGTCAAAATATGGCTCTTGCTCCCATTCTGAATACTTATTTCTGCAAAACTATAGATATAACAGCTAAACTATTTAATTTAGTATAATTATATGACATAAAACCCAAATGTAGTGATAACTTTTCATCTTATTATCACTAAATGTTCTTGTATCCAGAGCATTAAAAAAATTCAATCAATATATGAGACAAAAGACATTGCAGAATTTGGTAGCAGGATATAAAAAGCCAGCATTAAAGCATAAAGCAAACTTCTTCAGGCTTTCTGTCTCAGAGAAAAGCAGTATTTTTTTAATCTATGAAGTCTGGCAAGAAAGAGGAAGAAAGATTGAGAATTTCTTGATAACTTGATTCAATAGATAAAATTAATTCTTTTTCCAGCTACCAAATAACCCCACCATATTGTCAGCAGGATAGCAAAATACTGTGCTAGTTCACAAATTCTTTGCATATATTGGTTGTGATCCTTCCTATTTTGCTTAATTGTAGTTATTTGGGGTTTTATTCTTCCTGCTTTTAACTATGTCAAAGAAATATAAATGCAGGAAGTAGAAAAAAAAATATCTTTTAAAAAATGTTTTTATATAAAAACTGTGTATAACTGTAACTCCTAAGATATTAACATAGCAAGTAGGATGCAGTAAAATTACATCAAAATTTGGAAGAATTGGAAGAAAACTGGAAGAAATACAGGGAGCTAAATGTACAAGTTGATCTGTCTTTTGAGAGAAAGACCTTGAGAACATTGTTCAGACTAAATTCCACTGGCCAACTACACACACCGTAGCCCTACATATAACAAGAGACTTTGTTCCCTTCCTCTCGTGTTTTGACAGGCCACCTCAGAGGCCTGAGTGTAGACAGGAGGAAATGCAACTAGATTATTCTCTTAGGCATTCTCAATAGGACTCTTTAGAAGTATGGCCTAAAGACAAAAACGTGCCATCACCAGAAAAGAGACAAAAAACTTACTCACTCTCAAGGGAACATAAAGAAAAATGCTGCTACTAATACTGATAGAACTCAAGTGCAACTTTAATTTTGGCACTTGAGTTCTTCTTTGAGTTTCCTCTAAAATTTAAAGTATACTATACTAGAGGATGGAAAACGAAAAAAAAAAATGTGTGTATGCAATATCTGAGAATCTCAAATTTAAGCTTCTAAAGTTGATAACTGGATATGCCTTCCTTTTCCTGCCAGAAAAGAAAATAAGATTATTTAATGAGCAGAGCAAGAAAATAATTCACTTATGTATACTTCTCTGAATTTGGGGGAAAAGAACTGAAAAAAACCCCACAACTGGCTCTTGCTGTAATTCTCTCTCTTAAGGCCTGCTGAGCCCAGACCAAAAATAATGCAGAATCACATGCCTCAGTGTTTGCATAGAGTACATCCAAGTATTCGCTGCTATTTTAGACTGTCAATGTTTAGGAATTCCATTTCTCAAAACAATCGCTTCCCTCAGTCTGTTGCATGAGCTGCTAGATAGTATTTCCAAGCATTTGAGCAGCAATTCAGTAATTGCCTGTCTATACTTCTGATAACCTAAATCCTGAAAATTCCTTAACAGTAGGCATTCAATTATAAGAGTATCTCTCACTGAAGAGCTGACCTGCATTACTTGAAAGTAATTTTACCCATTGTTTAGGTAACAAAACAAAAGTATTTTTGCATTAATCCTTGCTCTGGAGGATAGTCTGTAATAATCAATCTACCTTACCTGCCTTTGTCACAGAAGTATCTCCCCATTTAGAACAGGTTGATCTTTGTGGGTGTAATTAAGAATTCAAATTTTCCATTAATGTTAATACTTACCACTTCAATTCTTATGTGAAAGTAAACCTATTAATTTTTCTTATCAAGATTGTTTTTTTCCCTACACTTCTTTTGCAAAAATATTAACCAAAACATTTTATTTCTGTGAATTCTAAGTTTCTTTTCCTTTGATTTCCCAAAATATGAGACAGAATTAAAAAAGGCTTTCAGAAGGAAAGAAAAAAATTATTTCAAGTTAGAACTTTGGAGATAACTACCCCTGTGAACAGTTTAGAAGTGTCATTTCTTACCTGCAGTATATTTTTGAATTGAGTTCTACTATTTAGAAACTCCAGGGGTTAGCTGAGTTGGCACAGAGAATAAATGCAACCAACAGATTAACTCATTTGCAAATTACTTATTCAGTGAAGCAAGGTTTGAAAGGAGGAGGTGGAATGTAAACCTGGAACTGTGACTCAGACTCAACTGCTTTCCTCAGTTGCTCTTAGGAAACCACAATTATACAAATCTCGACTCAGCATTAAGAAGAATTTAGCAATTTAATCTTTAGTTTCAATAAAACATAAAGATTTAATGTATCTTTATTTGTATATTTATAGCAAACAGCTACTTGCATTGCAAAAACGTTTTAGTATTGTAAGCCAAGATAAATCTGCTCTGACATCATACCTACACAAAGCAGGGGTTGTCCACTTTCAAATTCTACCCCATGGACTGTATGCCAGGAACGTTTCCACTGACCTTTCTGGTCTATGCTTGGACAGTGGGCCTGGAGCCATGAGTTTTGCCTCCGTATTATCACTGAGCTGAGCAAGTGTAATGTAAACTAGACAAAGTCTGAATGAGCTTCTTGATACCTCTAGCTGCACGACTGCAGGAGAGCTCAATGTCCAACACATCATGCAGCTCATTATCTATAGAGTGAAGAATAAAAATGCTCCTTCTCTAAAGAATATTCAAATTAAAAAGCAGGAAACAGGGATTTTAACTTTGAGACCATTTATTACAGTTTATTTAAAAACACCAAAAACCTATTAATATTTCTATTCCATGTCCAAGATCTTAGAAGGAAGCAAAATTCTCACTGAGTATTATTTCCAGCTGAACTACAGTTAGACAGCTAAATCAGTAATGCAATATAACATGGTCATATTAACTTGGTGAAGCAGAAAAGACCATCTGCACCACCATGAATATGACTATAATAGAGTGCCAGCAAAAAAAATCCTTTAACAGTACCTATGCCAGAAAACCTTATGAATGGTATTTCTAAGTTCAATGTAATTGATGAAAAAAATAATTAGAGTATTTGTTTCATGTTTGATGCAATAAATTTTCAAAATTTATTTATAAAATGCTTTACAACTCAATTCTATGTGTATTTCAAAATAATGAAATTCATTTTATGTACTTCACTGATTTCAACTGCAAGGAATTTGTTCAAATAAACTTTAGTAAGTTAGAAGTAATACGCATGTTCCCCTGGTGTACTCTGCTGAATATCACTGTGCAGACTGAAGACTGTCACCTCTAGCTGCTGTTTAAAACATGCATGACTCTGGTTTTATATAATAGACATTACTGTCTACTATACTGTTATGCATTGGAGTAAGATTCAATACTAAATATTAGGAATTCAATAATCTTTTTCAGAAACTATCAAGGAAAAAGAAAGATTGTTACATGGATTTATATTTCAAAGTAGGAAAAAGTGTGGAAATAAATGGCCAGATTTCTAAATAATGAGATACAAGTTCTTTATTTACTACATTTTCAGTTCCTTGGAAAAAAAAAAAAGGTTGAAACAGTGAGGTGAGATTTTTTTCGCATCACAAATTTTTTTTAGAATATGATATGAGGACTACAGATACATCCTGTGATACTGAGTGGCTGAGTGATAAAACAGTAAATGAATTTTTTTACAGACATAATAATAGAGACTTTAATCTGCTACCAATCAAGAATGAAATCTCTCAGATGTTATGAAAGTATCTTAAATTAGCACAGGCTAGGAAGATAACTCATATAAGATCAAACCAAAAAGCTGTTATATCTACTGCATTATCCTGGGAGTAGCTCAGGCCACTTCCAAAAATTACATTAGAAATGAAAAGGAACTGAGAAGAGTGAGAAGGATGATCAGAGGTACACAATGCAGTTACACAAGCATTCTTCAGCTTAGAAAAGAGATGTACAAGGACAAACACAATAAATGTGTGAAAAGCTATAAACATTCAGCCTATGAAGAGGAAGCAATTGTTTGCTTTTTTACATATAAAAAGAACTAGCACCCTCCCCAAGGCAACAGGTTTATAGCAGTCAAGAGGTAGTACTTTTCCACAGGGTATGCTAAAATTATGGAACTGTTTCCTATGGGTTGCTTTGCAGATCAAAGTACAAACATGTTTTAAAAGCACTAACACAAATTCATGGAAGAAAAGTACACCATTCAGCTTGTAGTTGAACAGTTTCTGGGTCACAAATCTTCTGAACTGCAGATAGCCAGAAACTGAGTAAATTTACTGGGAGAAATACACAATGTAGTAGTTCTTAAACTCTTTCTCCATATTATCCACTTCTGGAAAATATCCAAGGTCCAACACTGTACTAGATGGACTGGTGGTGTTGACTTTGGGAAGAGCAAAGGACCTTTCACTTTCATTTATTTAGAACCCTAGAGAAATTAAATACTAAATAGATAGGACATTCATTTTAAAATATTAAATGATTAAGCTGAGCCATCAGTTGCTCTGCACTTACTGTTCAGCACGGGTATCAATAAAAGTCTATTTCAAAACATTTCTGTATGGGATGATAAATTTCAGTGCTAAATATTGATGAATGTTAGCTAGTTACAACCACTGGCACTTTAATGACTGAAAAGAATGAAATCTCATCCCAAACAGCATTTCTTCTACCAGTAAAAGGCAATAAAAAGAAATTTTGAGAGGTCCTCCAAGAAATCATTTTTCTATTAATTCACTGTGGAAAAAACTCATGTAGCAAAGTCAGACTGTTTAGGTAATAGCATCTCATGATTTCAGTGATTTCAGTTATTTTTGTGGGGTTTTTTTATATAACTTCTTTTTCTAAACTGTTTACTATGTTTTCTGCACATCAGGAGTCCCTGTGCATCCATCTGTGATTTGTCCTGTTCTTCCCCTGTATTTTTTTACTTTTCATTATTATTGTGCCATATTTTACACTTCCTCTCAACGACTGGTATTACTTACCCTTGCACAGTTGTTAGTTTTCCACATACTCATATTAGCCTATTCTGCCATTCATATGCAAAGCCCAGGTAAGCCAACACCTCTGCAAATATACGACAGTTGATTGCCTTGTGTAGATGCAGCTGAGGCTTGAGAGGCTTTTTCTTTTCATTTTAAACTTGTTCAAAATAGGTGTTTCATCTAATCATAAGATGTCAGTATTGGAAAGGATTGCAGCAAAACTGACACACAACTTGTTTTTCAGTCCTGGAGGATTAGTACTGGTATATTCCCTCTTAATTTGTAGGTAATAAATCAATAAAACAGCAGTATGCTTTTAAGCACAAAGAGGTCGACTAATAACACAATCCAAAAATACTTATTTCAGGATAATACCTACCCAGCAAAGTAGTTTGACGTGTTCTAGTATATAGATGCATGCATTTTTTAATTTAGAAGGGACTAACAGAACAGAAAACCTTATATCTTTTAAAACAGAATGCTGCTATCCCTCTTCTGAGCTCAGTATCTTGAAGCTAACTGAAGTATGAAATACTTTAGCATCATGACTGCAACAAACTTAAAGATATATAATATTTCCATATTTTCACATTCCATTCTAAGTATTCTAGTTTATTGCAAATAGTTCCTACTATAGCAATTATACCAATTATTATGCACTCTGTATGCGGAAAAAGAATTTCATGATATGAAATTAACACTTAATATTTTCTTCTTTTGTATGTTTTTACATCTAGGCAGACTTTTTGGGTTCCGTTTACCTGGACTGAGGCTTTTAACATACAGAAAGCAGTCTTTACCACAGGAAGACCCTGACGCAGTGATAATCGACTCATCTAAGCACAGTGATGACTCAGTGGCTATGAAGCACTTTAAATCACCTACAAAAGAAAGCTGTAGTCCTTCAGAAGTGGATGATACAAAAGCACTGATCCAACCCAGTCAATGTTCACCTTTGGTTAATATATCAGGACCTCTTGACCATTCATCACCTAAGCAGCAATGGGACAGACTTTACCCTGACATGGTACAGACAAGCAACCCACTAACCCATTCCAGATCAAAGGAAAGCATCTGTAGTATACGGAGAGCATCTTCAGTACATGACATTGAAGGCTTTAGTGTTCATCCCAAGAACATTTTTAGGGACCGACATGCAAGCGAAGGTATGGTAGAAAGTCAATCAGTATTCTGTGATGTACTAAGTAATTATTGCAGTTTTTCATAGCAATTATAATCATTTAAGCATAACTTAATATAATCAGCTGTATATATTCAAAAGCATGCTAAAAATATTAGAGGCCCAATAGAGGTCCAGGTTTATTTACACTAAATACTGCTTTTCATCTGAATTAGACCAATGAAATGGGGTGTCTTTTAGATACCATTTGCCTTCTGTATAGGGATATAGCAAAATTAGGTCTAAAGCTAATATTGATATTTGGAGGGGGAAAAAAACGACAGGTGATAAAGCTTAAAATTGCACGCACAGTTCTGTGCCATAGCCACATGTATTAAATTGTTTTTGACTTTATGAAATCCTACTTCAGAAATCAATTAATTTATTATTCTTAAATCTGTTGTAGTATATTGTATGTTCACTGATACAACACTGAAAGAATATGAGGCATTCTTTCTGTCTCACAATGGAGAAAATATCATCAGCAACAACACTGAATGTTGTCATGCAGTGTGGCTCATGATTTCTTTTTGGAGACAGGGAGTTTTAGAAACTTGAGAGACAGCTTAGCAAACAGGTTTGAAAGCCCTTTGAACAGAGAAGCACCTTTGAAACTAACTTGCGCAGAAAAGTGACACATTTTCAATGCTTTTGCATCTACTTATGGTCTAATGACTTGAATTGCATACTGCTACTCAAGCCAGATGACAAGGAATGTGTGTGGAACATTTTAAATTTTAAAAAATGTGTCATGGATGACTGTGTACAGACTCATAAATTAACATGAAAATTAATTCACATTTTCAATTATTACATGTTTTTCTCCTATGCACTGACCACAAGTGTAAAATTCCTTTGAATTCTCCTGCCTTTTGGATGGTCCATGTCAAGGGCTTTTTTTTTCTATACATCTCCTAAAATCTAAGTCCAAAGGCTCCTCTGACACCCAGATTAACACCTAGAATAGCAGAACTATTTCCAGTTACTCTTCCTGTATTAAACATAACAGGTAAAAGCTTGATTTCTCCTTTCTTTTTCTTTTTTTATTCTGATATTTTTCAGTCCAAATGAACATGAAAATTCAATTAAATCCATTGTAATCCATACCATATGGCTATATTTCATGTTCACATTTCAGAGAAGGTTTCAAGATTAGGATGTGGAGGAAAAAGTCACCAAGGCTGAACCTTGGCATGTCTTTTGGACTGTTGCATAAGCTTCACCTTGGTTTCAACTTCTCCAGATACTTAAACTGACCTTTCAAATAAAATACGTCTGAGGTATTTATTTTATCAATTTCTATCTTCAGAACTTATTTTCAATAACACACTTCCTAACTGGTTATTCTTCGTATAGTTACATGATGACAATGTGTAAAAATAAGTTTCTTTAGTTTATCTGGTACTAAGCTCATGCTTTAATATTTGCTGCAGGGAGGAGCAAATATGTATGGCTCCATTTCACAGAACGTTTTTCAAATGTTTAATAAGGAAAATAAATTTTACTATCAGGAGTCAATAATCCATTTCTATGTCCTCTCCTGTGATGTGCCTGAAGTGTAAACAGACAAAACACTGCCATTCTGATTTCACTCTGCATAAGCTACAAAATAGTACATAATCTGGCCAAGTTTAGGTCATACATACACGTTACAAAAAAAATACAGCAAAACAGAGGATAGCTCTCAGAATTAGATTAAAATTAGTAACCATCCTTGATACCATCTGCTTCCAAACATTATAATTTGGCACCTTATGCTTAAAAGATGTTTAAATTAGGCAGCAAGTCCTGCTTGCCTTACTCAACAGTAAGCCATAAAACCCTATTATTGCTATAAAACTATCCATGCAAGTTAGGCAATCAGGATTCAGCCTAAATAATCTTCTGTAGACTTGCAGATTTTGACTAGAAGCTATAGATACTGTACTGGAGAATGTAAACCCCTAGCTATGGTATAATAAGTAAAAGTAAAATATAGTAACAGTAGGCTAAATTGTGGGGCCTTTAATGTTGCAATGTTGTTTTTTTTTAATGTTGTGGTTTTTTTTTATTTACCCCAATAATTCCAAATTTTCCTCAGTCCACTGAGAACTATTACTCTACCTGAAAATACAATTCAGGATTCATATTTAATTTTTTCCCACCTGTTTTCCAGTTCAAATAATATTAATTGAGTCACCATAGCAGAATTCTGACATAACACAATAGCATTATATAGTTCAGTACAATCCACAGTAATTCACCCACAGCAATTTTTTTTGTGAAGACAACTGAGAATATAAATTACTTTATGTGTTAAATTAATTTATGTAGTCAAGGTACCTATCACTTTAAAATTTTCATAGTTGTGGCTATATATGTTAAAAAGTATTGAAGTAAAAATATCAATTTAAGATTTTAAATTTATTTAAGTGTAGTCAATTGAATTCCATGCTAAATTTGCCTATTTGACTGCAAAAGCTGTCGAAGAAGAAATGTGCCTTCTACCTGGCACCCATACTCCAACCACACCCTTCTCACCTGGAACATCACGAATCAGATTTTGCAGGCAGGTACAGGGTCACAGGAACTTTTCAGGGAGTTCATTGTCTTCAGAAGTGACCTCAGTAACATACATGCAGTCTTCTGAAAAAACAGTAGGCTTTTGAGCCTGAATGAGACTACAAAATCTGCATTACTTCTCTAGACACCTGGCGCAGAAAGGCATTAGGCTGAGAGGAGCTTAACTGACTTCCACATCCATGGCCCAGCTCAATGTCCCGTGTTCTGTAGTGCTCAGAAAGCTGAGGAAAAGCCAGAGAGACAGCAGGTGTGACACTACACCACAGACAAGGCACAACGTCACCTTGGATTCCCCTCACAGGAGAACGCCGCGGCCTTTCTGCAGCAGGGGGCTGAATCAGTCCCTCTGCAAGGCCAGGGCTGCCCCAGGGGCAGGCAGGGGCTCAGCCATGGGCTGTCAGCAGAAGACAGATACAGGGGAATATCAGCATGAGCCCACTGACGTCTGAAAGCTGGCAAGATGGTACCAGGGGCAGGCAGCACCTCCTCTGCCTGGCCCGGTTCTCCCCTCCAGTCCCTGGGGCGCTCGCCCCAAGCTGCGGCAGCAGGGCAGGGAGCATGTCACAAAGGGAGGGTGGCCTGAGGGATATGTTATACAGCCATGAAGAGAGGGGGTGTCTATCCACCTGTGTGGCTACTTAATAGTAACAATAACAACAACAGTAATGTCCCTTGAGAGGTTTGTTCCCATCAGAGGACTCAGGGCTGGGTGTACCTCTGAGGGCAAGGAGCTTTGCCACTGTTACCTTACAGAAAGGCACCTAAGACCTGCAGAAAGGTACCTAAGAGCTGCAGAAAGGTTTAAGGTGAATCTTTCTCCTCAGCATTGCTCCAGTACTTGCTCAGAAAGGTGCTGCTCAGATTGCTGCCCTGGTGAAAGCTTTTCCGCCTGGGGGTCTGTGGATTGCCCAGGCTGTCGGACAGCCTGCTCCAGGGCCCACAGCTGTGGGTGCCTCAGCCTCACTTAGTTGCACGTGACTAATTACCACTTTATGGGTTAGTGCTTTTGACCTCCAACCCAGTGCAAAATTTGTGGAGAAACAATTTTATCATGTTTCTGTTAAGGCAAGTTAGCTGAGCCAGGCCTACTACCTGCTGATCTACTCCAGTTTTACAGATAATCTCTCAGTTGTCAAAGTGAATTCATCTCAACTAAAAATCTACGTAATATAATTAAGGCAAATAAGTGAAATACTTCCGTTCAAGCCACGTATCTATTTTGAAGAAATATTTTCTGCTTTTTCTGATGTAGATTTTAGTTGTCTTTTTTTCTCTCTTTTTCTTCACTTTATTATGCTGAAATCCAGACAATGGTCGCAATGTGACAGGTAAAGTATACACCTAGACTGTACCTTCCAGTGTTTCAAACAGCCACACTTTTTGGCATGTTACTTTGCCTGCTGTATGAAATGTTCAAATGCAACATTCTCATGCTGGCCTCTTTAGCACCAGGTGCATTACTGAAATTGTATTTGTAAAATACATAGTTATTCCCTTAACTGTTGTCTCAAAGCACTAACTACTAATGCCTGGAAAAAGTGAAGGCATAGTTAAACAGTAATTTCAACTGATTATCTGTTAATTCAAAAGAGGAAGAGAGGGAGATAGAATATGTCATAGGTATTTAACTCAGAACTGTTGTCCTTTAGCAGGCAAAACTTCTGTTGAGGCTACCAGGAGTTCTACCTGTGAAAGGATGTATGATCAGGCCAGACCACTAATGAATAATCTGTTGTTATGAGAAGCTTAGTTTTCAGCTATCTATCTCAAAAATAAAATAATTGGGAATCAGGAATCTTGTGAAAGTATCTTCACTTATTCCTCTTTTGTCTCCTTAAAACTAGTTTCACGTTCCTGGATGGCAGGGGGTATGGTTTCAAGCTTCCTGTAGTCTTAAAATGTGCATGCATGAACTTCATTGCCAATTTCATATTTAAATCATTTTTAGTGCAGTTACAAAGTTGTTTCTATTCACCAGCACTGAGCTGCATCTTTTAGGAGCAATTTGAACATGTCTTAATTTACTTCCTCCCTTTCTTGGAAACAATTACTTAAGTGTTCATTTAAATTACAATATTTGTATCTATGTCTGAAAACTGGTTTCTGACATCATGCATGATGCAAAAAGTGTGTGTATCCGGTAAAGTTTTCTCCCTAAACTGCATGCAGTGCATGTTCTAGGTTCTGTAAAGCAATTTGTGGACTATCAAAACATTGCATTTGCTTCATTGTATGTTGGCAAAATCTTGCAGAAAAAAAGTGCAGTCTGTACTGTAAAACAACTTCTATAAATGTAGATAACTGCTGATGAAAGATGACGGATTGACAGCTTAGGAAAGTGAAATAATTTCTTAGTGAATTGTGTAAGCAGGGACAATGGAATCCTGCTACAACAACAGGGAGCTCTAACTTAAGCTTAAAGACTCTCCTTTGGAGAGTAGGCAGAAGTATGTCATTCTCCCTGTTTATTCAATTCTTGGCCACTTTGCTGAAACTGCCAGTTGGGCTGCCAATTAATATCTATTGTGGCTGTGATTTGTTTTGGCCCTCTTTTTCTGTTTCCTCCTGAGTATAGCAAAGGTCCATTAGGTATCATTTAAAGTAGTAATGTCCTTCAATTAACTACCATTATTAATGATGTGCATATATACTTTCCACCACTTTCTAAAGCAAAAGAAGGTGGACAAAAAAAGCAAGGGTTTATTCTCAAGTGCAATAATTTAAAGTCTAGTATTACATGTTAGGTCAGGAATCTAGATAGTAAAGGAGAAAGTAATTCCCTTTTGGACAGAAGCAATAAAAGATTTAAATACCAGAAAGAACTTCAATGACATTTAGGCATCCATAAGATTACTTTAAAAAAAAATCTTATCTACTATCTCATGATGGATTTGCCTAACTTCCTTGGTTTCCTCTTCCTTTGATTTCCTTATGTATCAGGAATATTGTTCATCTGACAAATGGCCTCAAGTTGATATCCCACTCATGTCTAAGCCTACCCAGTATTCAAAAACTACTAATATTATGTAGGGAAGTAGAGCTGAAAAACTGCAGTCTGACCATACACCAGCCAGATTAGCCACTTCACTGGTTCGTGAGGAGATAGTGAGCCCTATTTTATTTTGATGCCCACTTTTTTAATAGACTCATGTAGATTGTAGGAAACAGATATTCAGGTCCTACTTGGGTCAAAAGATTTTCAAGCACAGTGGTCCTATTCCTTGGCGGTTTCCTCAGTACCAGGCTTTTTAGCATTCCTTGCAGGAGAAAGGAGATGTTTTCTTCTTTTTCCCAGTCAAGCTGTTCCACAAACAGGGTTTGTGAAAAATCTGTAGTAGGTTTTAAGGAGAAAAGGGACTAATTTTGTAGTGTAAGAACTAGAGCACTCACCCACAAATTTATGTTTACCTTACATCAAATGATCATTGGAAAAATAGAGGAAGTTTTGAGTGTTCAGCCATGGGATTGGTCCCTCCCATGGAGCACCCTAACTTTTAGCATTATGCTAACTTCATGCCAGAGCACTGTGCACTCCCTTGTCATCTTGAATTCCTTTCTGCACAATGGCACAATCTGAAGTGGAATAGTAGAGGTTATCTGTCTCAGGCCCAGATTGATGTAGAATTTGCATAAATTTAGGTGGTAGAAATCATGTTTATAAATCCTTTCAAGCTGGTTCTTCAGCAAGCATTCTAAATCAGTTGTGAGGTAAAACCAGTTTTCATTTAAATTAAAATAAAAAAGATAAACAAACAAAACAAAATAAACCAAAACCAGACAAATAAAACAAAACAAACCAAACAAACAAAAAACTAGAAGACAAAACATAACATTGCTGCCCTGAATAGGATACAGTAGAGGCACTCAGGTGTATCTTCAATCCTGCTATTCAGATACATTGTTACTAACTGACAGACCTGGATTTTTCTTAAATCTGTAACTGGATCTATGTCTCACTGTCTAAACGTCTTTGTAGTTCTCTTTTTTCCAAAATTATTCTTATAAGCAAATTTTTCTAACTATGAATACTTTTGCCGTCTGGACCAGCTTCATGATGAGAATACAAAATAAGTATACTAATACAGTTATATTGCTTTCTTGATGTACAAAGAATTCTGTCCAATACTGAAAAGAAAATTATAATGGATACATATATCATTAAGTATACAAGTGCCATAATTTTTATCTATTATGATGCACTAAATTAATATAAGGTGTTTAAGTTTATATTAAATACTCTATTAATACTCTACATATGTGTATCCCTATTTTTTTCAATATTTTGTTGATAATGACAATTGAAGACATAAATTTAGTGAGTTTGTGATACTTCAGAATTAAAGAATTTTAGGACAGGGTTAGGTTAATTTTTACATTGATTAAATACAGAGTTACTCGATGAGTCAACAGCTGTAGAGCAGGGGTCCACTCAATTTTCTAGTTTACCAAAAGGTGTTTTTGAACTAACCATCATGGAAGCATGAGCAACAGTACATGTAAATGTGACAATATAGCCTTTTTCTGAGTCCACATTCATGTAATTTTGTCTCCTGTTTCTACTTTTATAAACTAATTACAATGTAGTCTTTACATTCAGACAAAATTATATTGGAATTACCAGCATACCAGTAACATGAAAATGGGTTGTGAAGGATGCATTATGCACTTTGCAATCCATTTATCTTATGAAAAATATTGGGGGCAATAGGTAAAAGAAATTTCATATTTACATCCAATACTAAATTTTGTTCTCATCTACAAAGAGTTATTTTTGAAATGTAGTTTTTAATTTTAAAAAGCAGTATAGTGAAAAATAGATTTTAACTACACTTTTAACGTATCCTACTTAACCATAACTTGTTTCTCTGCATTTGTCAAATACTAAATGTGTGTTCTGATTTTTCAGGGCCTTTTAATCATATCAAGTCAAGTCTGTTGGGATCCACATCGGATTCAAACCTCAACAAATACAGTACAATAAACAAAATTCCTCAGCTCACACTGAACTTTTCAGATATCAAAAGTGAAAAAAAATCTTCATCTCCTCCTTCTTCGGAGAAAGCAATTATTGCCCCTAAGGTGAAAGACCGAACGCACAATGTAACAGAGAAGGTTACCCAGGTAAGGTAATGCCCATTAGTTCAGTTTGTTTTCAGTTTTGTGGAGCCAATTATCAGTGTATTCAATGGACTATTGCTCTTTCAATGCATTATTTGAATATCTCTTTAGAAAATTTGAAGGGTGTTAGCCATTCAGTTGCAGATAAGGTATTTTACAACATTAGATAGTACTGCTAACAAACAGAACTTCTTAGTTCTGTTTTTTGATGCAAAAAAAAGCTGTAGTATGCACCAAGTGCCCCAAGGAAGTCCAGTCTGTCAGTCATTCTTTTTTCTTTTTCTCAGCGTTATGAATTGCTGATTAGTTCAAGGTAAATAATGAAAAAAAGTGGTAGGTGATTGTGTTACTGATGTAGTTATCATAGTTACATCCTGGAATTTTTGTTCAAGTTCTTTGGCTTTTCATAAAACTCTTTTCTGTGGCTATCTTTTCCATATGTGTACAATTAAAAAGATGTCAAAATGAAAAGCAGATAACCTTTGATTATCTGTATGCTGTATTTTGTAATACTTGGGAACGAGGCATACAACTGAAACAATATTGAAAATAATTCAGGATATATGGTATCTTCACTCCAAGACAGACATAGTGCCCTTTGAAGGCAGCAGAAGTTTTCAGTGTCAGTATTACATTAGTGTCATGATGTCATATGGAGATTAGTGAGGACATGCTGCCAGTAGGCAACATACGAAAGAAAAATATTAAGACATGACAGTGTCCCAAATGAGTTTTATAGTCTTCGTAAGCACAGTGTCCACCCTTAAATGCTCATCCACTGGTGGACTGAAGGAAGTTAGAAGTGCTTTGTATCAGAAGGCAGGTAGAGATTCCATACGGATCTTGCCAAGAGGAGCTTTTGACTTCCTGCTGACCTGCCTTCCATAGACCAAACTGCAACTTCTCTACACTAATACTGTTCCATATATTCTTCATGCTCGTACTCCCTTTGATGGATATAAAAAGGAATGTACTCTACACCCTTCTAGAGAAACAGAGATAAAATTTCTATCAGTTCAATCTTGAGATCAGTTACTGCCTTAAAAAGTAATTGGATTTTTATCTTTCATATATTTTGTCTTTGATAGCTAACTTGAATCTGCAACTATTGTACTTTCTTCCCTGGTCAGCTGTGAAAGGTTTAATCTCTTCTGGATCCATTTTGATATTTTTTTTAATTATTCATAGAAATCTTTTCACAGATCTTTTCACACAATATGGCAACAAGTCAAGTAATATTAAGAAGACTGATTTTTATAAGTTATATAAGCCTAAGTAAAGCTTGATTGCCTTTTAGAAATTCTGATTGCCTAATTAGTGACAGTGCGAGTTTTCAGAGTACCAATGCCACTGTTATGGGTTTAAAAAAAATTAATTAAAATAAATCTGTTTATTTTCCAGACACTTAGATATTATGAAAAGGTCCAATAGAAATGACCTGGATAAACTAAACCCTCCAGGAACATCACTACTAGCTAAATTCAAAATTGAATTTGAAATGCTCGATAAAAGCTTTACACTTCACAAAAGAATTCCTATTTAACTTGGCAAGTTTCTGACCTTTTGTAGAACTGTCTCAACTGATCTGCAGAGTAATATTTGTGCAGAAAACTTTGATAAGTGAATATAACAGCAGAGAAGGAAACAGCTGTGGGGAATCCTTTCCCATTATGATGAATGGTGTATTAATAATGGTTTTAGGTGCTCCTGCATCTGTAACTCCAGAATTAGGTACAGAAAGAAAATCATTGGAGATATAACTAAATGAAGGTCTACTGAATTAAGAAGTCAGCCATCTAGTTAGCCAGGTATTCATTAAGTAGCTTAGAAAAAGAAAACAACTAGACAGTAGACATAGACAATAGACATTTAGAAGATGAAAGGGGCTGCTTTTTGCCGTGTTTGTGTTTCTAATTGCCAGTAGTTTCTGTTTTATAGGAGTTTGCACCTCAAAGGATCCACTGCATGTCTTCCTATCTTTAAAATTTAGATCACTTTGTAAGACTTCTCATAGAACCACAAATCAATTTTGTATCTGCAGAATGGTGAAAAAGTGGTTTTGGGAGGTTTGAGTACAGTGTCAAGAAACATTAAATAATTAGAATATGTTTGTGCTGGCACAGTCGTCTGATATATTCATCTGAGAAACAGAATCAAAAATGTACAGAGGGCAATATGACCCATTTAATCTGTGGGACAATATCAGTAAAAGAGCAAATGAGTATAAAATGGACGTGGCAAGTTAAAAGGTCACCCTTAATCAAAGAAATTATATTCTGAAATAGTCTTCTAACAAAAGAAGTTAGGGCAGGAATTTCAATTGTCTTTAGAGAGAGCCTGAAAAATGCTGTAAAAGGATAAATACCATGATAATTTTTTCTGGCATTGCAGTACTTTGTGACCTGGAAGTCCCCTTCCAGTCACATAGTGCATGAGTCAAGCATCCATCCATCACTCTTTTTGTACCTCGCACTGTGTATCTCTCTTTCTCTCCTTTCCTATTCTCAGCTTTGCTGAGAAATTTGGTTCTGCTGCTGTCACCTGACATTTTCACTACTGTGGCTCCTCTTACAGAGCAGCTCAAAATATAGAGAAATTAACTCCAGTATGCACCACACTAAGTTATCAGTGAGCCTCACAGTTGCATCACTGCACACTGATTTCTCTCTCATGCATCAATAATATCAAACCAAGTACCAGCATCACAGGATACAAGAACAAGTTATTCTTTCTAGTCATGCCCACCAGTTGGAGAAGTAATTCAAGTAGTGAAGACAATGAAAAAGGAGATGGTACATCACTACCTTCACAAGGTAGCAGAAGAATATTAATAAAACAAATAAAAGAACCATGACCATTGTGCTGAGAGCAAGTGATACACTTTCAGAGAGCATTTAAAGAGGAGTGAAATGATTTAGCAATAACATTTTAGTGGAATAAATTAGGACCAGATGGGAGGATAAAGTTTAGAAAATAATTTCAGATGGAACAGATGTTGTGGGACAGTGGTTCATACTTTGAGTGAAAAATATTAACTTTGAAATGCAAATAGAGATAACAAGATTTCATTAAAGAATTTAATCAATAAATAAACAAACCAACAAAAATTCTCATCATCTTACCTTTGCAATAATATAAGTAAATTAATCTCTTCAAAAAGAGATAAGTTATAAATTTTACTGCAAAGAGCCATAAAATTTTACCTTACTACTTACCACAGGTGTTCAGAACATTATGTACAGATTAATATTTCTAGATGATACAGCTTGCAGTCAAGTGCAGCACATTTGATCAACCAGAATAAGTAGATACACCAATCTCTTAGATTGTCCCCTGGGTTTATGTTGACCAAAACTCCTTGTGTAGTGCAGAGTAGTATATCATCTACTGCATGCCTCTTTCTGCATAATGTTCACTATCATGAAGAGAAATGTCCAGTAGTAACTTTCAGACAGCCCCTATCAAAAAGCTGGCATATTCATATGCCAGGGATTTGTCACTAAAATTCAATTTATATTTCCATTCCACTTTACTAGAAGGGTTTTGGTTTGCTTTGGTTTTTTTAATGTTTCTTATTATAATTTCTAGATGTGCTGAGCTAGACTTTCTTCATGAAAAGCCTCGACTTTTTTCTTTATTAATTTTTTTGACAATCTGTTCAGGGGAACTGTCTAATCTCTGCACTCTTTTGCACAGACAGGTTCAGTTGGGGTACTGAAACTCATTATTAGATAGAGATACAAGTCTTCCCAGAGGCGCAAAAAGTAGACTTTATTAAAGAAAGAACTGGGGCAAAAATTTTAGGACTACCTCTTCACATTTTTGATTAATTCATAAAGGACACTTCTGTCTTAAATTTACAGAATGCAGAGGCCCAATAGTATGTGATTTTATCATTTGTTTAAATACTGATTTATTTTAATTCTTCTTATACATCCAGTTCCCATTGATGTATGGCTTCAAAGTTGTGAACTGTTTCATGAACAGACCTAGAGCAGCATAAAGATAACAATAGTCAGTACCTATGGTGATTTTCAAGGAAAACAGAATATTCCTGAATGCTTATATATTAACACTGGCAACAAACAAGGGCTGGCCCAGTTACTAAACTCATAAATTACCAATCTCTTCATTGTATTCTTTAAGAAAAACTGTTTTGTGGCCCCTGATCATTAATGTTCAGAGATTTGATCCCCTTGAAATTCATCAGTCTGTTGAAAAAAAAGCATTTGGCTGAAAGACCAAATATGTATTTGTTGTTTACAATTTGTCTCAAGAACTGACAAATTGGAAGTTAAAATCCTTTTGTGATCTTTAAACTTTTTGTAAATAATACTTTTCAGGAGTTTCATCATCCACCCACCTGCAGGAAATATAGATATACTCAAACTGTTTATATAGCTGATCAAATGATAAATACCCACCTTGAAGGGCTACACAGTTGACTGGATGATTTGCAGACATGCTGAACACCAGCAGCTCTTCTCAAAGTGAAGGGGTGGGTAGGATGTCATGTATGAAGTGATAGACCTTGTTTCACTGCACGTTTTTGCAATCTGTCTGGGCTCTATTCTGTCAGCCAAAAAGATTAAGAAATAGGTAGCAATATCTCCCAAGGCCAGTCTCAGCTGCTGATGTAAAAAGAACTATTATATGATCATGAACTGACCTTCAGGTTTTCAGGCTAAAACAAGCCTAGCAGCATCCAGGACATAAAGGGGCAATATAAGACCTAAAAATAAACCAAATTATTGAGCTATAAATTTTCAGCAGTCTGATTCAGCTGACACATTGTGCTGTTTACATGATACAATAACTTACACACAAACAACATTTCAAGGCTGTTCTTTTTGGAACACAAGCTGACATAAAGCAGAAAATTCTGAATTAAAGTGAAATTATTTTTATATATCTTCCAATTACACAGTGAGGCTTACAAATAATAATAAAATTGGAAGGTAAGCAGAGCCAGCATTCCCTAGTCACTGTATGGAAGTTTAAATGACTAGTTTCTCCTGGTGAGAATCTTCTTTTTTCTATTGTTTGCTATTTCTGTTCTCAGTGGTCAACTGACATAGTTTATACAGAACTTATTCCCTCTGTTTACAATCACACAGCACCATCAAGTAATACAATCTCATATTTTACTGTTATTATACAATTGGGTTTCAAAATTACTATAGATACAACTATAGAAATTATAAATATATGTTAATTTCATTATCAATTAGAAAGTGTGACACACTCATGTATGAAAAGAAATATAGAGAATATCATGGTGACGGCAAAACCAATGAAAATCTGTCTCAGGCAGTCATTTCATTTTAGGATAAGAGTAAATTGGTTCAAGTTGCTCCATGGGAGCTTAGGAAACATTTCTTCACTGAATGAGTGGTGAAGCATTGGAACAGGTTTCTGAGGGAGGTGGTGGAGTCACTGTCCCTAAGGTTCTTCAAAAAAGAGGTAGATGTGGTGCTTCAGGAGATGATTTAGTGTCTACAATGGTGCATGACTGACAGCTGGACTTGATAATCTGAAAGGTCCTTTCCAACCTTGATGATTCAATGATTCTGTGATTTATACCTATGCAAAGGAGTCACCAGACCTGGAGAGTAGTAGGTCTTTTGCACCAGAGCAAGTATCTGTTCAGAGTGCTTGTAAGCAAAAAATAAAGCCCACTGGTTTGATCCATTCAGAAGAAAATATAACATCTTGATTGGAATGAATTGCTATTGCATCAAATGCTAAAATGGCCAATATAGTTACAGATGCACAGCAGCTGTGAAGGATAAAGTATTCCTCGATTGTTTCTTTGTGACAGCTGAATAGGGTAAGGCATCTGAGCTGCTGCAGTGGTTGGAGAAGATTTCACAACATATGGTAGAAATGGAGCATTCGGAAAGCCCAGCTGCTTTGGAGTATGCAACCTGGATGCATCCTTAAATAGTCTATGCCTACTGCTCTTGGAAAGGGATTGCTTGATTTTGCCGAGTTGGGAAGAAGTAGACAGAATCTTTTATGAATTACCATTTCAAGTAATCAGTGTTTTGTGGAATCTCCTTTTCATTGCTGCCCTGACCTCAGTGATCTGTTCCATGAGGCTAACATGGAATGGAGCATATGAATTTTTTAATACTAATCTTTTCAAAACAATTTACCATCTTGGTGATAATACATGGGGGACAATAGGCAGACATGGACTTTCAGACTGCATTGTTGTTCATTCTGAAAATAATGAATTTTATTAATATTTTGAGAGTGTAAGAACTAATGCCCTATAGAGTAAGTAAAAATTATCAAAATCAAGGTGTAGGCAAAACACAGGCAAACCTTATTTCTCTAGACTAGATCTCTAAACCCCCAAACTCCCACTTCATGGTGGATTGACCTTGGAATTTTCTAAACTTGGTAGATGACTGAGTTAAAACCAACAGTTTTGACATCCAACCAGGACTATGCCACTAGGAACTGCAAAAAAGTCAAGCCCCTGCTAGGCAGCTGTCAAGCCCCACTGAGATCCAGAGAACTGGTAGAGTCCTCCAATCCACTTGGCATGCACAGCCTGAAATAATACTTTTCACACATTCAGGTAGAGCTGCACTAAAAAACAGCCATGAAAGGAGCCACAGTCTTTTTTATGTAACCTCAGAACCATACAAAAATGTAATGTGGAAGAGACCTCTAGAGGCCATTTACCCCAAACTCCTACTCAAAGCAACATAACTTCAAAATTAGATCAGAGGCTGGTGGTTACCATGTTAACTCAGGAAACAGATTCTATGTTTAGGTCAGCAGAAGCATATATTTTCCCTGAGAAAATCACCCAGCAATAGACAGCAGTAGCTGCTGGTGTGAGGAAAGAGAGAGGGAAGAGGGCAGAAAGCTGTGGATCTCATGGGCTGGAAGGAACTAGTGTTTACAAGGAAAGTTGTTCCTGTCACTAACATTTAGAGTATTCACTTAGAAGGAGGGAGTCCTGTGTCGTAGCCCCAGAGTATTTTGCCTTTTACTTATCTTACATAAATGACCATCTGTGAAAAAATACACAGAAATACCCCAGGCACAAAGGCCTCGGCCCCAGAACTCCCTCCCCCCACCTTTAGTGCCCTTACCCTCATACAGTCTGGATTCTGAACTCTGTTGTAGTGCCAGACACTTCATGTGTACACACTGTAGTACCACTGTTGGATGTAGCCACAAAATACCGTAAAATGGGTAGGCAATGTTTAGCATTTACCTGAAACTTCATACTCACCCCATTAAGAATCCTTTTCATCAGACAAAAAAAAATTCAGGTATATTCAGCTAACAATTAAGTTAGGACTTTACCTTTTAGTTTAACACCAGCTAATACACAAACTGAAAAACTGGTGGGCAACTGGAAAGATTAACTTTTTCAAAGGAAGCAATTAGGTTCCCACATATTGCTAATGAGAGAAATTGATAAATAAACTAAATGTGAGAGCAAAAAATTCCTGCAATTGTCAGCAGGTGAGGTGTTGATACAATGTAGAATAATTCTAAAGGAGTTATCTCTACTACTGATTAGAAGCCAGGTGGCTGTAAAAGTATGAAGGAGAAACTGCAGCAAGGCTGTTATTCTTTTGGCTTGGGCAGGGGGTAGGAAAGAAGCATGTGGACTGGATGGTTTTGATGTATTGGCAACTGGGAAAATATTTTCGGGTTAGGGTTGGGGATTTTTTCAAAGGATTAGAAACAGTAAGGAAAAACAGAGACCATTAAGCCCAGTTAAGACAGTAGGTTGTGTGATGAATTCTCTGAATTAATAGGTGAAAGGAGAAGGTCATTCTTCTCATCTGTTACCTGTTACATGTTAGAACTCAACTCATTCAGCTTGTAACTGGTAAAAGGATCAGCAGAGAAGTGTGTACCCACAACAGTTCTGACTTAATGCTTTAAAAGAAAAAATAAAAGGAAGAACATTCATTAAATTACACTGAAATATCACTAAAATCAGAGTAAGGCAAAAATAGGAAAACAGTTCTGAAAGGTACATCAGAAAGTACTGTAGTCAGAGAACCAAACTATGGCTTTAGCTGCTTCAATTTCACACCATGCACTTCAGATATTTTTGTAGCTTTTATGGTCTTTAGCTGCATCAAAATGTTTGACATCTAGCAAACCAGTCTAAATGCATAATAATGAAAGATACATTTTTCATAAATAGTGAGGAAAAAAATATTCCATCCACAAGCACAAAATCTACTTTGTCTTGTTGTCTTATGTCAGTAAATGCCAGAAAATATCTTTTAAAGGACTAAAAACCACACCAGTCATTTAAGCCCTTAATACAAATGTGACCCTTGATGTTTTGTTGTCAGACATGTGAATGCTTATTAGCAGTTTAGTGTTGCCAGATGAACAGTGAATAACTCACAAACTCTTTAGGATAGTGTTTTCAGCCTTCTGAAATAACACCTCATAGTGAATTTTAAAGGCAATGGTTACACAACTTTTAATACATATTTTTGCCCTAATATTTGCTAAAAATAGTTGTTAATATCTCCTTCTTTGATAATCTGCTTATCGCTAATTTAAGATTTAAAGTTTGGTAAAACACACTCAACAAATCTGTGTGCTTCTAAGTGTAGCTCTGATGATGCAATACCCACTAATATGGAAGTGGTTACATACTGTTTGGCAGAAAGACGCTCCTGAGGTTTAAGATATATAAACAATTTATTTTTTTTTAAGGAAAATAATGGATGGAAAATTAGCTATAAAAATGCTTCTTCTCTTTTAATAACTATGTTCATGAGAAAATCCATGATAGGATAGAGTGAGTTTTATAAATTATCATGTGTATTCAAGTTTGGTGAAGCAATTTGGTTTCATATTAACATGCAGAGAGAAAGTATTTCCATGAAACCTCCACAACTGTACTGAACAAATATGAGAAGAAAGTTTGTTCTTCTGCTATAACTTCATGGCATGCACAACTTTCCTTGAAAATTTGAAGATTTTGGCTTACTGGGTATTTCAGTATCTTTAGCAGAATAGATTTATCTAATTATTTGATAGTCTTATGAAAATGTGGCACTTCGTGGCCTCAGTCCTGTAAGGCACTCAGCAATCCCAGGAGGTTTCAGTGCTCTCAAATCCAAGTCAGGTTTCAAAGCTTTCATCATCACTGAGAAAGTGTGTTACTCTACCAAATGCATACATCAGTGGCTTACTCTCATGGGTGTGGGTTTCAGCATTGGGATCAGATCTTGAAGTTGTTCTCTGTTACCTCATATGTTTTAGTTGACGTTATTGTTTATCTAAACACATTCCTGTATATAGTAAAATATGTTCTAATGAAACCCCTAAACAGAAATTATGGAGATCAGAAGAAAAAATATATACAGATAGATTGTTTTTAATTCTAAAAATGCTAAAATAAAAATTAATGATACACAGAGACAGAAACCTCAAGGAAAAGCTTTTCTGCTGTTCAGGCTGATTCTTCAGTTTCTACCCAGTATTACATTTACACTCACTAATTTGTGTATTTGTATCTTTCTTAAAGTGTTTTCTAAAACCCCTTCCATTTCTGGCTCAAATGCCATGTGCTGTCACAGTGCTTTTGACATTGAATCTACAGAAGACTTTAACTCAGCCAACAGGGACAGCAAAATGCCATCTAAAACCCTGTTGGGTTGCATATTACTTGCTCAGTGTTGTTCCCCACAAGCCTTCCCAGCAGAGGCTGGAAAAGAACATTTCTCTACTCAGTTGGAGGAAAGAGGCAATTTGAAACAGATATTTTGAAGTAGGCTTGAGATGACAGACTTCCCATCTGAAAAGGCTTGCAGCTTCAGCTGCAGCAACTGCACACATTGCGGTGCAGGAGATAAAAGAGGAATCGTAGCACCAAAAAAACAGGCATGCAGGCAGTTTCCTGAATATCCAGAAACAGTTCCACTGGTTCTCCATTTCATTTTGGTTGAGAATGCCACAAAGTCTGTCTTTGACTAACTCTAAAAGGTTTTATTTAGTGGCAGATTGACTTCTGGAACAAAAATTATTCAAATACTCTCTGATAGGCTTTGAAGGGTTTCAAGTTTTTAGATTCAGCTATTGATAAGAGGAGTGCTGTTTCAATGCCTATGTAAAATGAAACTTGGAGAATATAAAGTCAAAAATTAAAAGAAAAAAAAATCTGTTATGTGTTGCAGACAATCCTTTCCTGGACCACAGTGTTTTGAGGTCCAGTAGATGTTCTTGCCAAAGTGTAAGAACAGTACTCAGGTAGTTGCCTTGGATTCAGTTAGTCTATCTCAGTGCTAACGCTCCAGACTTGACTGACCTCTTCTCTGGCAGCTCCAGAGTGAGCTCCCGATGGCTCTAGAAGCCCACCTTTTATTGGTCCCCCAGTTCTGCTCATGCGCAGTTGGGGCCAGCCCTGATTGGGCACAGGTGGGCTGAACAGGAGCTCACGCCTTCCTCCTCGTGATTAGCAAGACCTGATTGTCTTTACCTGATTGCCTCTGCAGTTATGCTGTTGCTCAGCCTGTAAACAAAGAAATATTGAGCTCATTGCTTAAATAAGAAAGGTTTATATCCCCTTATATCTGAAGTCCCAAGTGGGAAACATATAGGACAGTCAAGGACAAGTCATATTTTCACACAGCATCAGATTTTCTTTAAGAAAAGTTAAAATACTGTGTTATAAGAGTGAAGTATCTGCATTATATACAGATTGTCATACTATATAACTTTAAAACGTTCCCAGACAGGTTAGGTTTAGGGAGGGCAGGTCCTGTCTGACCAACCTGATCTCCTTTTATGATCGGGTGACCCACCTGGTGGATGAGGGGAAGGCTGTGGATGTGGTCTACCTGGACTTCAGCAAAGCCTTTGACACTGTCTCCCACAGCATTCTCCTGAAAAAGCTGTCAGCCCACAGCTTGGACAGGAGCACCCTGTGCTGGGTTAGGAACTCGCTGGAGGGCCGGGCCCAGAGAGTGGTGCTGAACGGTGCTGCATCAAAATGGCGGCCGGTCACTAGTGGTGTCCCCCAGGGATCAGTGTTGGTCCCAGTTCTGTTTAATATCCCCATGGGGAGTTCCAGGCTGGGCATAGAGTGGATGAGAGCAGCCAGACAGAGAGGGACCTGGGGGTTTGGATCGACAGAAAGCTGAACATGAGCCAGCAGTGTGCCCAGGTGGCCAAGAAGGCCAATGGCATCCTGGCCTGTATCAGGAACAGTGTGGCCAAAAAGGTCTAGGGAAGGGATTCTTCCCCTGTACTCAGCGCTGGTGAGGCCACACCTCGAGTACTGTGTCCAGTTCTGGGCCCCTCAGTTCAAGAAGGATACTGAGGTGCTGGAAGGTCCAGAGAAGAGCAAGGAGGCTGTGAAGGGACTCCATCACAAGTCCTGTGAGGAACGGGTGAGGGAGCTGGGGGCTCAGAGGAGACCTCATCACTCTCTACAACTCCCTGAGAGGAGGTTGTATCCAGGTGGGGGTCTCTCTTCTCACAAGTAGCTACCAGTAAGACAAGAGAGCATGGACTCAAGCTCTGTCAGGGGGGGTTAGGTTAGATATTAGGAAGAAATTCTTTACAGAGAGGGTGATCAGACATTGGAATGGGCTGCCCAGAGAGGTGGTGGATTCTCCATCTCTGGATGTTTTTAATAAGAGACTGATTTGGCACTAACTGCCATGATCTAGTAACCACAGTGGTAGTGGATTAAGGGTTGAACTTGATGATCTCAAAGGGCCTTTCCAACCCAGATGTTTCAGCGATTCTGTAAAGCATTTCATACAGACAAAAGAGTAAAACAAGAGGACAATTCTCAAGATTCCACACCGTTAATATTTCTTGGTTAAGAAGATGTCCTTTAGCAGCTGTCCTTTGAAAAACATGTAAAAATACCTTTTACATGTAAAAATGTATTTTAATGCTGATGTGTGTATAATGCTGTGTTTGAAGGGCATACTAAATAAAAAACACTTAAGTTTTCTTTCAGTACTGGTGTAGACTTACTAGTTGTTCATCTCAGCATCAAGTAAGACAGTCATTGAGATGACTGAAATATGAATGACCATTATAGTCCTTTTGGGAATAGGTAATGGCTACCATCAGGGAGAAAATGATAATTTTATTGCCATTTCCTCAGTAATACTCGTGTAATATGTATTTGTAGGTCTTTTTAGATTCAGAGATATCTCTAGGAGGTCAGTTCTGTCAGGGTCTCAGAGTAATGTTAATAGGGAAGAAAAGGGTGATATTCTTGCTAGTTATAGCTTGGTAGCTTCAGTAGAACTAATACACAGGAGAAAACAGTGCCAGGAGAAGTTACATCAAGAGAAAAGACTTCCAAAATTTCCAGTGTAAAACCATATCCTCTTTTAAAGCTGAATTAATACTACTTCATTTTTTAACTGTGCTACCATTCATATCTAAGGCCTTTGGTCACATTAAAAAGGGTTAATTATTACAGACATATGGCTTTATTTTCTGTCTGCTTCACTTTTCTCATCTTTTTGTTTTCCCATTTTTTTCCTCTTCAATACTGTTATTGTCACTGTTAATAAAGATCTGAAAATGGGTTCAAACCAACCTGTTAATGGAAGAGACTTTACTCAAAATCTAGGGAGGGGGTAGGATAGTATTAACAGCGTTCATTCTGCACTATGAGCTGCATAAGGGAGCAAACTGGAATAGTAACTTAGCTTTACTTAATATTAAGAGCTGCTACCTGCCTTGATATCCAAGTAATTTAGGACTATATTTATAGTATGAGCATTATTAAATGTTTATAAAATTCTCTTAACATGAATGGTGCTGTGCAAGCCCTTGCCTTGTTAGTACAAGCTTTGTTTTAATTCACCTCTACCACAAGAAGCAGTAATAAAACAGTATTTAGTACTTCATATAAATACAGAATTTAACTATAGAGTACATATGAGACACACTTTGTCATGAGACAGTATAGTATCTTTCTGAAAAGCTAATGTATTAAACTGCACCAAACTTCCATATCTGCCTTTTTCATAGATACATTCTATAGCCCTCTACCTTTTAACTGATGATTTTTCCTCCACCCCATATATCTGTTTTGCTATCTGTAAACACTTCTTTTTTTTCAAATTTTCCAGATGTGCAATATTTCTGTGCATGATGAAAGGTCTTACCTAGACTGTGAACATGCTACATTTTGCTCGTGTGAGTGTACATGAATCATGTACCTTCTGCCTATTGGGAAATAAGCAGCTCAAAAATATTGTGAATTCTTAGCAAAAGTGCAAATGGTCCATTTCTTTCTGTATCACTTTCTTACAGCATCTGGTCCATGCAATCACAATATGATCACAGAATGAGTTCAGCACTTCTTGAAGGCATCAGGCATGTTTCCTGTGTGTTCTCCATGTTCATGTTCTCAGTTGCTTGAAGAGACTTGGACCAACATATAATGACCCTAGCCAACAAATTCTCTCATGCAGTTGTTTGAAGTATTTCTTTAAAAATCCACAGTGGTATTCGTATCATGTGGCTTACCATTTTTTATTTCTGTTGTGATTTGTTAAATCACTATTACACTTCTTTACTTTTTTTCTAATTCTTTAGTTTTTCACTGTATGCATTTGCATTCTTTAATAAATTTAGATTGAAAATGCCTCAGAACAAGACTTATGAATATACATGGGTACATAGCATCATGGGTCTCTCGGGGACTCTTGAAACTGTATAATTTGCATAATAGATAACAAAACTAAAGTGTTTTCATGTAGGAAATAAAAATAAACTTGTGCCTTCATTAAGTTTTAAATTCAAAATTAAAAGAAGATGACAAATATTTGTGTGAGTTAATCTTAAAAATAAAAAGATTCAACTAAATTTAGATTAGTAAGAATGATAACTCATTGCTGTTGCATAACATCTATGAATGCTTTCCACTTATTATCCTTTGCAAGATACTTTCAGTTCAGTAGGTAAATGAAAGAAATTAGAGAGGTTAAATGTCATGTTTATTTTCTTGAGGAGAAAACAGAACTGTCTAAAGAGCTTAACACCACAAATATAACTCCATTTAAAGTGATAAAGGCTTACTGAATATTTTTCCTTTTTTATAATTGTCACTTGGTATATAAACTTCATTTACACCATTTAACAGAACAGCAGCCACTAATGCATTTTTATGCTTCTTAAATATCTTACCTTTCCATTTCAGTGAACTACTATTATCTTTGAGAAATTAAAGCCACCAAACAATTCACAAAGATGAACCTGTCTAAAGCTTTATGTCACATATGTGACTTTATGAAAGCTACTTTGATCTCATTCCATATTTTTTGGGGTAGCTGATTGCAGCTCTTCTATAACAACTGCCACTTTGCACTTGTGACTTAGAAAGTGAACACATGAACCTAAAGAGAGCAAAACGTGTTCACAAGCCTTGTCTATGTGAAACACCTGTAACAAGATTCTCAGAGTCAAAAACTGTCTTTGAATGAAGAGTCTTCTAACTTGCAGCATCACTGGTTTAGCAGTGAATAGGATAAACAGAAATACACAGGAGCTGAATTTTAGATCAGGGTTCTTTATTCAAAGGAAAGATACAAAACAATTTATTTGAGTTTGAAATTTTCTCATTATAAATCATAAATTTTACCACATATTACTGCTTGGAAAACACACCAGTTATAAGTACATCCCTGCTTTCCCCAGCTAAAACAGTGTGAGATGGAATTTCATCAAGGTTCAATACCATTAAAATTGTTCAAGAGAAAACCCATTGCCACTAGTATGACTTCTGCTGCTCAGCATCATAGTCTCTTTAGTAAGATGCAAGGAAGTTTTTCTTTCTTTACATATCCAGAGACTTTTTATCACTGCAATACTTTAGTCTTGTCCTTAGTGCCGTTCCGTATGCTTAAAAACATTTCTCCCTCTCCTGCTTTGTGTGCCCAAGAAATTAGCATGAAGAACTTGGGTCCATTTCTGCTGTTTTCATTTTTATACTGCTCTTTCCTCATTTTGTCCTATTGCAGTTTTGGTTTTTACACTCTTCAGTTTTACCTATCTCAGTTTCACCTAACTTAGTGTAAGCCAAGCTAGTGATAAATGTAACCAAAATGAGAACAGGAACGAGATTTCAGGGGAATAAGTCCAATTTACAGAATCTGTTGCTCTGAAGTCACTCACACAAGCTGGTATTATAAAACTGCAAGAAACATGCAGAGTGAGCTATATCATTCTTGTTGTCTAATCCATTTCCACCGTTGTCTGAATATCCACCAAGAGAACACTGACATAAATTTTATAAATAAAGCTCCCTTGCCACATATACTCACACTGCCCTCAAACACACAGAAAAGTCTTGTCAACTCACCAGGTGGGAGTCTGAAAGTATTAACACTGCTTAAGAAACTGAGGAATTTCCTGTGCTTCAGCTTTCTGTCAGCTAGTGTGCATACAATGCACAAAAATGTTAGCACCATTAGTTAAGTGCAAGTCCTAGTTATAATATAAAAAATAGATGAACAGGCTGTACCAGCATCTCAGCATGCTGCTTCATGGTTGTTTGAAGGTACAGTTTAATCTGATTATTGACCCTCATGTTCTCAAAGCATTTTCAGAGTAGAATTTCACTGAGTAAGAAGTGCCACCTAGATTACTAAGGCTAGTATCTAGGGTTTATAAAACACTTGCTGTTAAAAATTTAAACAGAAACAAGTGTGCTGACCCTTATAATCGTATAAAATTATATTTGGGGAGCATGAAATTCCTCAGTCCTGAACAAGCTGAAATCTCAAATTCCCAAACTACATTCTACTTTAAAAAAAGCTAATAAAACCAGATAATGTTACTGAAAAGATATTTCTCCTTCCAGTTGCCATTTCATTTAAGTATAATTATCCATTTTAATTACTTTTGAAAGGTCTGATTTTCTCAACAGCATTGTTTTTAATTATCAGGGGAACAAGGAATAAGTAGAAGTAACTGGTGGAAAAAGGATATACCATTTCATGAATATGCCACTTGCTCAAATGGGTAGAAACTGAAGGTTTTAACCATCTGATGTTTGTTCATTGGTCTGTGTAAAATGAAGTGGTGATTTTAGTCCCATAGGATTTGGAGAGCACTGGCAGCACAGAAGGCAATAATTAACATCATTGCTGACAGTCTCTGTAACTATGCCAAGCACTGAATAGAGACAAAACCGTAATTTACCTTCTTATCCTTAAAGGTTTTGTTCCTTCATGTCAGAGTTCGCTCAGACTGGAGGAGAGGCCAAAGGAAATTTATCTTATCTGGTGCCCACACTATGCTTGTTCTTTGCAACAAAGCAAACATTTCAGCTTCTAGAACCAGCAAATCAAGCAGTGCATACAAACATAATCCCTTCCAAATAAAATTGAAATCCAGCTTAGGTAACACCAAAAGGTAAAAAATACACACTTGTAAAGGAATGATAAAAAGCTTTAGGCAGCAACAAAAGCAGATGTGAAGCAAAGGACAATAATTTTTTAATACCCTTTTTTGTCACACCTGTAGATGTAATAGAACAGGCCCAGTCAAATTTGTCTATACATGAAAGTTTCCACAGTGCAAAACTCAAAGTGGAAATAGCTGTCAAGGACACTCACAGATCTGTCTCTATCTTTTTTATTTCTGGTTGCCAAAACATTTTCTAATTCATGTAGGCTCTTTTGTAGTGAATTTAAGCTGATAATAATATACTTTAGGAGAAAAACACTACAACACTGCAAGAATTGTTATTTATTGGTCAGGAACAAGCTGGCAAGGTTACTGCATGGTAGATAAATTAATTTGATGGCATAATTACTTATGCAGATTTCATGAATCAGATATGCCACTTAACAGTTCCTAGAAGGAACAAGAATCAAACTACTCTGTAAAATTGTCGATGAATTCTGGAGTCCCCAATATAAGAAGGACATAGAGCTACTTGATCCAGTGGGAGGTGTCCCTGTCCATGCAGGGTGTTGGAACTAGATAATCTTTAGGGTCCCTTCCAACCCTAGACTATTCTATGATTCTATATATGAGTCTATGAATTTATCGGACCTGGAAGAGATCATGAATTTCACTGAAGTTTGGTTTTCTAAAACAACAAGTAATTAAAGCTTAGTAGTAATTAAAACAAAATACTTTTTGCTAAATGTACTGAAATTAGGAATTACACTGCCTGATTATTGACATGGTATATTTTTTATTCTAGGTTCTATCCTTAGGGGCTGATGTTCTACCAGAATATAAACTCCAGACACCTCGCATCAACAAGTTTACTATATTGCACTATAGTCCTTTTAAAGCTGTGTGGGACTGGCTCATTTTGTTGCTGGTAATATACACTGCCATATTCACCCCTTACTCTGCTGCCTTCCTGCTGAATGATAGTGAGGAACGGAAGAGGAGAGAATGTGGATATTCTTGCAGCCCACTGAATGTTGTAGACTTAATTGTGGATATTATGTTTATCATTGACATTCTAATTAACTTCAGAACAACATATGTAAACCAGAATGAAGAAGTGGTAAGTGATCCAGCAAAAATAGCAATTCATTACTTCAAAGGCTGGTTCCTAATTGACATGGTTGCTGCAATACCTTTTGACCTGCTGATTTTTGGCTCTGGCTCTGAAGAGGTAAGCTTTAATGAGTATGAAATCTTAAATTTTGATTTTGACTGTACTACAATAATCTGTATATCCTAATATATTTTTTGCTTGTCAGTTAATAGGCTGGTTAGTAGTTCCATCCCATCTTTTAAAGATAAACTAAAATTAAATCTTCCTTAGTAGAAGAATGTAGAATAGCTTTCATTGACAGAAGAACAAGTTGAATGGTTCAGGTAATATTTTTCAATTATACCATATTTGATGCCATCTTTACAAATAATGAAATATATCATATATGAGGGATTTGTTCAAATGCCTTTATTTAAGAACTGCTCAATTGATCTGCTACTTGCTTTGTAAAAACTGCTCATAATTAATGTACATGGTTGTGTTGGCACTAAAGCATTAATATAAAATTTCTCTGTCCAACATCTTTAGATCAGTTGTTTACTCAGAGTAAAAAGATTAGTTGTAGTGAAAACTACAACATTTAATAAAAAACATTGGGCTGTTGTCTGTTTTGTCAAGAATATGGACTACCAAAAGAAAGGGAAAAAAAGATTATATTGGGTTAAATTTGCCAGATATTACTAATGTCATCACTCTATCTGTACAATAGGTTAAAAAAACATTCAATATATACATCCAAAAATTGCCGAAAGGTATATAAAACATATGCTTTGTTCCGGATGTCAGACCCAGTTCTGCCTCCTGCCAAAGAATTTTGTTTAATTTAAGAATGGCTAAAGTTATAGCATCGGGTTTCTTTATGAAAAGTGCACTGACAACCTGAGATTTGGGGTTTTGTGTGCTGCATAAAACACAGCAGTTTAAAAAAAAGGAAAAAAAATGCAGCAAACCAATCAAAATATGTATTCACTTTTCAAAGGACAAAGATTAATTTCTTAAAGTTAGTTTTGCACATATTTACAGGAGGGAGTTTTTTAATAATTGAGATGGGACAGGTGAAAACTAGAAATTATCCAGCAACCTTTAGCATGAAATATTACTAGTTGGACTCTATGCCTCCATGTCCCAGAGAATGCTAAAACAATATCATTTTTAAATTAATTCATTTTTATTAAAGTAATTTGATGTGACAAATTTATTTTTTGTGTCAACTCCAAAAGCCTGTTTATAATCCTGAACATACCTTATGTATCATCACAAATTACACGTAAGCTTAAGTACAGTTGGTCTGATGATCTTAAAGGTCTTTTCCAAGAAAAATTATTCTGTTACTCTGTTCTGTGCCTTGAAGTGTCAGTATAAAATAACTGGCATATACATGCATACATATGAGAGTTTCATGAGCATATTCAGTCTTAAAAATTGCAGAATTAGAATTAATACCAGTCATTATTTTTTTAAACTCATTTTCTTAAGTTCTATATAAGGAAAACGTATCTCTGTCTCCTGTACTTCTGAAAAATCATTATAATAATGTGATCTAATTCTACAGTCACTGGAATCAATAGTAATGTTCCTAATCAATAATCATATTCTCACTAATTTGAACATAAGCATCACACTCAAGGTAAATGAGGATTTTGACGAAATACTTCGGCAAAAGCAAGTAGTAGAAGGGAATTTTGTTAAAGGCATGCAGTAAGATAGGCAGTAACAGAAAAGACAGAGGGAAAGTGTTAACAGTTCTTCTACCAAAAGAAAACTTTTCTGTTCAGGAGACTAAAATGCTCAGAGATTCAACAGACACTTTGCTCCCCTTTTGCATTTGTTATCTGTCATAGGCCCATCTTTCTGCAGATTTTTTTGTTTTGGTTTTTTTTTGTGCAGTTTTGGTAGCATAGACACATGAAAGACAAACGTCTTGGTAATGGCACTACTTCTGACTTAGGCCAGATAATTCCCTTTCAGATGTGGTCATACCTTTCTGATCACTGAGCCCTCATCACTGCCAAAGAATTACAACAGGGACCAGTTCCAAAGTTCATTGAAGGAGTGCTCTTTGGAATTGACCCTGAACATCTTTCTTCCACACCTCCAGTGTTACAGACATCTTAAAAGTAAAGTTCCAGGTGATAAAGTGATGCCGAAGGGATAACTTTAACATAAGATAATGTTACACAGTACAGGCAAACAAGTGAATTCTGGCAGGTGAGTACATAAGTACAAAAATGTGGAACCTGAAACAGAAATTATTGGACCATGTAATTACTTTTCCAGTATTGCAGATCTAAGTAAATTTATTCCTTACTCTCTTGAAACCTAGTAACTGAACAGCTTCATTACCTGTAAAAACTCTGTTTATCTAGGCAGCAATGAAACTATAAAAATTATGACCAGTTCGGCATACCATTGTGACTTCTCTCTCTCATTCATGGTATTGAATATATCAATCACATTTTCTAAGCTGCTATTTGCTGCAGTTTTGACTCCTACATTGCTAGCTAAAATATCTCCCAAATGGTCCCTATTTGATAGTTTATCAAGAAGCAAATGTAAAGCTGTTAGAATGGAGCATTTTTTTTTTTTATTAGAATTTCAGTCATAAGGGTTATCCTTTTTTATGAAATAGTTCTTTTTTGTTACCTGGAGATTCTTCAAATAAGAACCCCTATGAACAATTGTATTGAGCAGCCTTTTTGTTAAACAACATAAGCTCCAAAGATAGCTCCATGTGTGCTCACCCAGATTTAAAACACCTTGATATCAAGCTAAGTCAAGAAAGGGCAGGCAATAATAATCCAAATACCACATGTGGCACTATCTGAATGCTTTCATTTGAGCCATGCTTTGCCAGCCATAGGAAAGCAACAGAGTAATACAGTTAAGTTTACAGTTTCTAAAAAAAGGAATATAATCCCAAATATTTTTTTTTGTTTAAGTAGTCTCAACACAAAATTATTATAGCTATAGTAAACTATTTTCTATTTTATGTGTATTTTAAATGTTAAGTGACATTCCTTATACTTAGGAAAATTATCAGATTGACTTCTTAGTTTCTATTCCTTTGGTAGTTTGTTTAAATTATTCTGCTTATCTGAAAAGCCTGGGTTGGATTTTAAATGAATAATGATTGCATTGTCATAACTCCTTAAAAAACACATATAGATGATGTGCACTTACAAGTGGAATGCAGCTTAAAATTACAATATATTTTTGGATAAATATTTTTAAAATAATGCACTTTTTAATATATTGCTCAGTTTCTCACTTCGAAGACAGGCCCACTGTGGGGAAAGATCAGATGGATGTATAGGAAACCAGGGTTTCTTCTCTTTCGTCTAGAACCTACTGTTATAAAACATGCAAACAAGTGATGGTAACATCTTCAGCAAGAAATTTTTCATAATGATAGTTTCATTAAAACTGTGAGATAAAACACTCAGCTGAAATATGCAGAAAACCATGAAGGCTTTTGCTTTTGTGAACTTAAATAAAAATAAAAATTCATCATGAAGATATATCCAGCATGACCACAAAATATGAGTGGATGTGTCCACTGTTCATAGCAGTAAATCAATGCAATAGATGAGTTTTGGCTAAAATGCAGACATACAAGTCAAAGTGCTCTTGCTTTTCTCTAAGTTTTTGTGTCTTCTCTCCATTACACAGTGTGTCTGTTAAAGCAAACTGAAAGGATCCCACATTTCTAGAATTAGAGATTGAACCTAATAGCCCTGTCTACATCTCCACTGATAGAATCAGTACTTTACCCCCTTCCAAATAAGGATATATTTGACAATCAATCTCAGAAAACTTCTCAGAAGGAGGGTAATATAATTTCCTGTTCTTAGTCTAGCAATTTCCTTGGAAAGTCTATTTCAATGAATTTCAAGTCTTTTTCACTGAAGACTGCAGAGCTGATCATACAGTCAGTCTGCCTTTGCATTAGCAGCTCTGTAGGCTGAGTACAGTAGAAGATGGTGCAGAATTAGGGTAGATTCTGTGGAAATTATTTAGGTGGCTGGCTAATATCAAAGAAGCATTTGGTATCAACTTTTTCTTGACTGTTTTTCAAGATGAAAAAAAGATGAACCCCAGCACTGCTTGAGCAGGCAGTTATTTATAGACACTTTTGGCAGTTCTTTATCAATGGCAGTTTAAGTTCCATTGCCCTGCTATAAATGAGAAATTTTGTTTAGTTGAAATATTTTTGTTTAATCGCTGTTTGTACTAACATTTTCAGTATCATGATGCATACAGCACAAAGATCTTCAACACTGACACAGTGCTCAGAAGAGGCTATTAAGGTAATGCAGCATAGACTGAAAGGCCAAATTCTGGCATGTATTGGAGATTTTTCCAAGACAAAGAAAAAAGTCAACTATGCTTGACTCTATAGTACTCATATTTTGTACAGAATTTAAAAAAAAGGTAGAAAATTGGTGAAGATTTTAAGATAAAATGTAGGTGACAGGAAATTATTGAGAAACTGAGGACTTAACAACACCTGGAAGCTGTAAAGGACCCTAGGAGATGAAGTACAATGTAAGACAGTGCACATTAATGCACATTGGAAGAGACATCTTGAGCTACTTGTACACTTCAGTAGGTTATTTAGTTTAAAAACTACCATTATGGACTTATACATTAATAATAATGGGTTTTATGAAGAAAAAAAATTAATAATCTAGAGGAAACCTAAGGATCTGGCCTTCGGTAAGAAAATAATGAGTTGTAAATTACTTTTTTGCACAGGTTGAATATCATTTATGCAAATAATTAATTAGGTGATACCAGCTGCCTCTTTGTCTGATACAATAGTAACTTATGAATCACGCCCTCTGCAATCAGACAGACTCCCTCTTTCAAGTCATGCTGTAATCAATTGCTGTCCATCAAAACAGACCCCTGCTGTGGTCATTTCAGCATCACACTTGTGAAACTGAGGGTATGAACTAATCTCATTGTTAAAAAAGAAGACTAATCAGAGTTAAGGATACCTCCTTGTATTATATATAAGGATTTTGAAAAATCAGTTCAGTGACCTGAGTTTAGAAAATGTAGTATCCCATGGACTCCTCTTTTTAGAAGGGCATGTTTTCCCCCAGACAGAAATTAATTGATGAACTTTAAACTTTGTCAAGCTTTTTATTGGAACTCAATAATTATTCCAAAACAACTAAAGATAGTTTCTGTGTGGTTACTTAGCTTGTGGGAAGAACCATGTAGGCATGAAATAAACATATTAGGCATGATGTATTATTTATTTCTGTGCTATTACTGAAGTAAAAAGATAAAAAGCCAATGCACTTTTAATCTATGTCTTCCTCCTGAACAATTTCTAGAAAAAGTCAAAAGGCATTTTAAAAGGCTAATTAGCACAATAACCAAGCAAGGCAAAAGTATCAAAATTAAGTTGGCAATATTGGTCAGCAAAATTTTAGATTAGTAGACTGGATTATAAAAATACCGCAGTGGAGAAATGTAAGCTGATCTTTTTTACTTTTCTCTGTAATTCTGTGTATTTGTAATGAAAAAATAAATCTGAGGTGAGGGAATGAATGTCTGTTATGGCAAAATCTATGTAAAATGGTTATTACCTAAAGACCTTCATCTTTTTAATCTATGTTACCAATTAAAGAAGACTTCTTTGATGTCCTGTAGGTATTTTTAACTCTGAAAGTACTTAAATATATTCTGTGGTTCTAGTGAACTACGGTTTAGGCAAACAGTTAAGTGCCTTGCAGAACTGAAATGCTGTCTGCACTGAAAATACTATAGCGGGGGAAAATTATCCTGAACACATCTTGTGCAAATCTGGATTCATAGTTTCAGTAGCTATGAGATTCCTATGTACTTCTGGCTGACAGTAAATGTTGTTAATGAAAAAAAATCTTATGTGGGTATTCAGTAGTCCAGCTAATAATGCTAGATACTCTGAAAACAGAGCAGCAAGCCATTCAGAGAAAAGCTTTCTGGAATTTAAGATGTTCCTCAGAATAAAGCAGTGGCCTTGGTTCTGCATATCACTCTCTAGCAGTAACTATAAACGCTGTGTGTTATCAATCCTAGAAGCAGATACTGAGTGAAATACCTGCCATTAGTTTCACCAAGTGCAGCTACTTAGAAGGCACTTAGTTGAAAGTAAAATTACAAGAAAGAAAAGTAGTTCTATCCTGGCCCAAAAAAGAGCAAGTAGCATCTATTCAGATTGGTATTTGCACAGAATAATTGTGGGGACCACATATGGTAAAAGGTGGGAAACCGAGTAGGACCTCTGACTCCTTGGGTGCCACGCTGAGCAAAGCCTTCCAACGCACCAAGGAAATTACTTTATATTAAGCGTAGTTCTGACACCAAGTACTTTGGCCCTGACCAAGTGGCATATGGGAGGTGGACTGTTACAGTGCAAAGGTTAAAACTATACTGAGAAGTGGACAGCTCATAAAGGCACACCTAAACCTATGGAGCATGCTTTCCTCATCTACTGCTAGATGTATTTTAGTGTCAAAGGCTCTCCACTGTGCTAAAGAAAATGCAAACTCAGGATTAGTTTCTTGGTGGTTGAAAGTTTATCTAGTCTCGCTCATGCTGATTTCACCCCGGAGAAATGGACTTTGCTTATTTTATACACTCCAGCATAATCCAGAGCTCTCACTGATGTAGTACCTGAGCATGGGATTGACACTGAAGTTGTGTAATATTAGGAAGTCTTATCATAAAAATGGGGTGCAGTACTGTTGACAAATTTTGAATTTGCAATCTACCTTCTAATCTATTATGATCAATGTTTTGAGTGGTTCATTAACAAGTACAGACAAGAAAGCCTCTCTTTTTTTTGTTCCAAGGACTTTGGGATTTTACTCAGAAACATGAGAAATAAAATGTTTATACATGATAATAAAATGTTTATGGTTCTTCAATAAAACATAAAAACTACTCTTGTGCTTTTTGAAAAAAAGCTTAGTCATGACACATACTACCATCAGAGTGGTTTGTCAGGCTCAGAAAATTTATGTTCCAGTTAAGTGTTATATAATATACAAGCACGCTTAAAAATTGAAAAAATCTTAAGAAAAAACTTATTAAAACCTTATTCAGTCTTGGCATTTACTGAACAGTTTAACATATGTTCAGACTTAATGGAGGGGGAAAGGTTGCTGAATTCTTTTTGAAAGTGAGTAGTCACTATTTACCATCTCTTTTACAAGGAAATAACAAGTATGAAAACAAATTACAGGTTGAAAATTGTAAAGTTACATTAATAAACCTTAGATTATGTTTACAAGCTCAGAATATCACAGAGGCTCTGACTCATACTGCAGGTCTGCATTAGAAAGCTTGGAAAATATTCCTGGTTTATTGATGACCTTTTTTTTTTTCATGATCTATAGATACTTTGCACCCTCTTCCTTAACTCTTCTATAACATGTGGGCCATAGAATTGCAACAAATCTCTAAGTTACGATCAAATAGAGCCCAACAGTCTTGTTCAAACATCATAAATAGTTATTACCTACAAGGCCAGCAACATAATAACTTTCAGACTTAAGCATGCCAAAACATCATTAATCTAATGGATCATTTAAATCCCTTAGTCTAGATTGAAGAGTACAGATCAAGAATAATATTCAGAATTAAAGAGTACTCAGCAGATAATGACAACTGCAATATATTTTAATTTAAAATGTGCATTTTAATTGATTTCTTCACTGTTTTTATAATAGAATTGATAGTTTAAAGAAAATAAGATTACATTGAAATGGTTTCATCTCCTGCTTTTGTTGATTCTCCAAAATAATGGAATTTGCACTGCTTTGTTCATGCAGACTATTCATGAAATATTGCAGACCATTCATGAAACATTGCAGACCATTCATGAAACATTGCAGTCTATTCATCAAAGTACATTTGCCAACACAGAAAATTAATTTCTGTTTCTATTTTATTTCTACAGACAACAACATTAATAGGTCTCCTGAAGACAGCTAGACTGCTGCGCTTGGTGAGGGTAGCACGGAAACTGGATAGATATTCAGAATATGGTGCTGCAGTTCTGATGCTCCTTATGTGCATATTTGCTCTAATTGCACACTGGCTTGCTTGCATTTGGTATGCCATTGGAAATGTAGAAAGACCTTACCTGGATCACAAGATTGGCTGGTTGGATTCATTAGGAGAACAATTAGGAAAGCGTTACAATAAGAGTGATGCAAGCTCTGGACCATCCATCAAGGACAAATACGTTACAGCACTTTATTTTACCTTCAGCAGTCTGACAAGTGTAGGATTTGGAAATGTGTCTCCAAACACCAACTCAGAGAAAATCTTTTCCATCTGTGTCATGCTGATTGGCTGTAAGTTTTACTTAATTATTTTTTTTTTCTCATATTTTGAACAAATGAATTAACAGTCTAAGCTAATAAGATTATAAGCATGCAGCTGGAAGGGCAAATTCTCAGGGAAAACAATGTTACATGAAAAAAATATGTTGTGACCCATGCAGGGTCAGGAAGTAGTCAATTTGCTCAGATACTCGAAATCTGTTATCTAAACTGTCAGAAGTTTTATGTTGTGTATCAGTGCCTGAAAGCAAATCCTGTGTTGTGTAGGAAGCTGAGTTTTGAGTGGATTTAGGAAACTATAGCCCATAATTTTCTGATAATCATAATTATATTTTCTTTGTTGATTTAAACCCTGAACCTATAAATCTACACATATCTTCTTAATTCTGCTCTTTGTTCTTAACTTGTACTTAACCTTAGTTTCTAGTTCGTAGTCACACTGAGGTCCGTAAAATTAGATTAATCTAACTTACAACATTAAATTCAGGACTACAAATCTCTAAAGATCAGTATTACCAACTTGAGGAAAATTTAATATTTAAGCCTCATCTGCTAACTGAGTTGGTACTGATACAATCAAATCAGTAAAAAAGCTTCAGGTAAATCAATTCTGTATCTCTAAAAACATTACTAATCTCATGTGAGCTTTTTTACATACAAAATGCATTATAGGAACTGTTCCATCATATGCAAAACCCAATTATATGACTTAAATAAGTTTTGTTTCTATTTAATCCAGCATTAATGTATGCTAGCATTTTTGGAAACGTATCTGCAATAATCCAAAGACTCTACTCGGGAACAGCACGGTATCACATGCAGATGCTGCGGGTAAAGGAGTTCATACGCTTCCACCAGATCCCCAACCCTCTGCGGCAGCGCCTTGAGGAGTACTTCCAGCATGCATGGACATACACCAATGGCATCGACATGAACATGGTATGTTGTTCATTTTTCAGGCACAGATGCATGAGAATTTAGAAAGAGATTGTAAGTCTTCATCATTCATGAGCTGTAAAAGTACAAGCTTAAGAAGGTGGATATAAACTAAGCCCTTACAAGCCTGGCATCCAAAGTGCCTAAATTATTACAAGCTATGTCAGAAATCTGAGCAGTCACTGTGCATAGGAAAGCTGGAGAACTGCTGTTGACTATTATAAGGTTAAGACAAGAAAAAAAAAAAAATGTTACTTATTTCAGATGTAGCCATTCCAGAATTTTGTTTCTTCTTTGGCCTTATTTTCCACCTCCAGTATCAGTAAGACTACCTTGCTTGGTATCCACAGAGTAACTCTTCTGTAAAACCTGTGGAGATCAATTATTTTTCAGAATCCTTTCATATAATCTAGAACAAGTATATTGGAGGTGGGTGGAAAAGAGGAGTAGGCATGTGGCTTAGCTGTTCTTTTCAGGGTGAAATATTATAATCATATAATAGTCTGAATAGTAGTTCACTTGCATTCACAACCACATGATTCTTCACTGAAAGTCAACACAGTACTACTAGCCATTTAGTGATCCATCAATTAGAATCTAATTTCTAGGAAACGGCAAAGTACTACACTATTTTTTTCTGTTATTTATTAAAAAACATGTAAACGCTCCTTATAGAAAAATACATTTTGTGTCCAGATAGAAAGAAATACCTATCTGCTAATGAGGAAAAGCAGGCAGCTATATTTCTGACTTATTTTCTGGAAACAGGAAGGTTTTTTCTGAAAGAGTTGACATAGGTTTGTTTAAAGACACTCTGAGCTCTGTGCATCTCAAGGATCTGTGATTCTGTAGCTCTAAAGGGATGCTTTCCAGAGCTGCTCTCAGTTGTGGATTAGACTTCGCAGCGCTCTCCACAAACATTGCAAGAACAAGAAAATCTATACATTTTGTTAACAATTCAACTAGAAATCAACCTCCAAATTTTTGACATATATTTAAACAGCTTCCATGTGTGTGAATGACTGTCAGAGTGGTACGCCTTTATGAAGTAACCAGAAACAATGGTATTGATTACAGGCTTTTATAAAGCTGAAGCACTGACAGCTTGACTATATGGTTACCATTAAGTAAAACAGATCTTAAAAGTAAGAGAACAAATTAAATATGTTTGGCTTCACCTCCCACTTCCATGAGTGTCCACTCCAGAGGAATTTTTTGCCCCGCACAGTCCAAGTATACTTGTATAAACCTCTGCTGGGGATTAATGCAGTGGAAGGCAGCACCAGTAGCTTCATCCTGCATGGCACTGAATGGCTCTAGTTCCCTCTGATGGAAATGGGAGGAAGGGTACTCAGCACTTTGCAGGATCAGGCCTTTAAGCTGCAGGTGGGTACAGCCTAATCCTAAATTAACTCACTGAATTATTTCTGAAGATATTACAAAATCATGTATGCATTAACTAATTCACTACCACTAATGGATTTACTTAGAACATCTGTTTCACATGAAGTAGTAACTAAAAACTGTATGTTGTCAGGTTAAACTTTTCATAGTGCAAGAACTGGTGTACCGGAATTAGTCTTGGATTTTTCACTAATGTAAAATACTAACTAAATGGATTAAACAGGCCATATTCTGCAAATATGAGTATGATGAATATGGAGGCTTTGTTTGAAATAAAATGTGAAAAAAAGCAAGTTTAGTATCTTGTTTTATTATATTTTATTTCACATTCTGCACAATTCTATCCCTGAATTTTTATGGCAGTCATTTAATTTTCTGAAGTAATTTTGAGTATATTACATTTAGTGCAAGGATAATATAAGAAATGTGTGATTTATGTTGTACTTATGAAAGATTTATCTCTTTCCTGTCTGCTTCATACCTAAATACATGGAATAACACCACCCACTGGTAAGAGCAGGAGGTATTTATATAAAATTTAATTCCAGTATATAGTGTGGAGAATATCCATGTTATCTGTTGAGTTTAGAGCTTGTTCGATGCTTTCTAATTTTAATTGTAAGTTTTTGCATGACAAAGGGGTAGATAGCAGAGGGAAATAATCAGAGAATCAGATGTGGGGCAAAATGGTCACTAAAAATGAGGCATTAAGAAATGCTAATCTAACCACATTTATTAATCACTGTTTTACCCCACAACTCAAATAATGCTTCTCTGCCCAAAAAGGTCATACTGGTTTGCATTAGATAGTGGCTCTGTAGGAACATCACTCTGACAAAGTTGCCATGCTGATCATTCTGCATTTTCCTTTGCGTGAATGCTCTTAGTTCAAGCCATATATGCATGTTACCAAAAGCACCAATGAGGTTTTCTTGGCTATAAGCCATGTGCATATGATATGAACTTGCATGTGATATTAAATTAATTTTGCATGAAATATTTGCATTTACACACTAAAGGGCTAATACTGTCCTCATACAAATGTGTTTGACTCCTGATAATATTTACTGGGAGTTTTTTGCAAGCATCTGAAGGCAGAATTTGATACAATGTCTCTTTTTTTCATTTCATGACTGAAAACTGAATAAAATTCAAAAATTCTCCCTCCTTTGAAATAGGAAGTGCATGAATAATTTACATTATATATATATATGTAAATGCAATGTAAACACACAAAATACTCATATATATATAAATATGAATAAATACATAAATATATGTAAATTAATATGTTTCAAAAGATGCTTTTAATTATGATCAGTAATATACTTAAAAACTCAGAAATAGTGGGGTGGAAAAAAAAAAATCCAGGAATAATAATGCACAAAGACTAAATAGACTCAATTTCCTAAATGAAATCATACACTCTAACTTGAAACACAGAAGATAATAACATTCATTTGAAACAGCTAAACTTAACATTAGCTTTAAAGATTTAAAGATCTGCTGGTGAAATATGCTGAGACCATCATTCATTTGTTCCCCTTGCTTCATTTCTACATCTCTTTGATTATGTTTCATTGTATAATCTATATTTTATAAAAACAGTTCCACATAATTATGCATGGACTGGATAAACAGGATTTGGGATTTATTTTAATCTGGATAAAAATCTTGAGTATTGAGAATGAGCATAATTTAAATCACATCCCTGCTGTATACAGTGGCAAAGTTAAATATATATAAAAAAATATTTACAGTGTATATTGTTTCATGAAAGATGTCACTTGTCCCAAAGATTCAAAGATATTCTTTTTGGTTTTTGAACTATCCTGTTCTGTTTTTCCTAAACTCTTTTTGCCTTCTTTTTCCCCCTTCATTCTAATATTATCAGTCCAACACTGATAATAGCATGCTTGTGATGCTGACCCTAAAAAGATGTGTGTGATGTGATTATGAAAAGTTATTTAGTATTCAAGATCCTTTTTTAAGTTATGCATGTATTTTCTACAGCTCGACTTCCCCTACCCCCCCATGGGTCTTCTGTGCATCTGAATAGATTTATTGATTTATTTTACCTTTGAAAAGTGTTCAAAGTAAATAAGTGGGAGAAGCTTCCAAACAGGTTTAACCAAGCGTACATGTTAATTAAAATTCTGGGTCTGGGACAGATTCCTTTTAGTTTTCCATTTTACCCCATACCATGAAAAGAGAAAGCAAGTCAGAATTTTTATATATAAATTTATGGAACCTTCTCCTGCAAGCATCCACGCAAATGATTGATTTTACACCTGTGATAAGCTGTCTTTGTCACAATGATCATGCAAGTATAGCAGAGCACAAATCAATCTTGGAAATTTGGAACTAGCAATACTACTACAGCACATAAAGGCTGGGCTCATCATAAGGTTTCTTTTGTGAGAAATTTGCCACTGGTCTCTGAATGACACCACTACATTTGTTATTCTTACTTTTCCTCCCACTGTGATAACTTCATATGACCTATGCAATTCTACCAGAACTATTGCCAGTGATCTTCTTTGAACCATAAATTAGAAAAGTAAACTAAAATTTTAAAAACAGCAAGGAGAAATTCCTAATGCCATCAAAGGGTAATCCAAATTAGAAGTATTTGAAACAAAAACTAGTAGTAATTGGTTAAACAGAGCAAATATGTAATCATAGAGGAAAGTGGTACTGCTGCTTGCCTCTATGTCATAATGGCAATCATAAAACATACGAGCCTGTCAGAAAGCACCTCAGATATGATTAGCTGTGGAGTTGTTTTTTAATTTTCTATCACACGACCACTTAAAAAAAAGACAAATGCCTACATTTCTGCATTTCATAGAGTTATAGAAAAGAAGACCTAAAAAAAAATTACTTTCAAAAATGTCAATCTATATGCCAAGCTTTTCCCTGCATTGTATTTTGTGGTGTAATGACTCAAAAACAAGATCAATTAACAATTTTCCAACTATCATTCTATTTTTGAAAATACATGGATGTGGTCAGCTTCCAGCTTCTACAGAAATTAAACTTTTCTGTTGATGAGAATGTTAACAGTCCAAGAAACTGAAATAATTCTCTGCCCTCCTCACCCATCAATGTAATGATTCTCAGAGACAACCATTCAGATCTACTTGGAAACTGTAATAAGATTATAGATGAAGAACAATCCACTGCAGCTCCAGCAATTTCAACATTAAAATCTCACACAGATCCATTTCCTGGCAATGACTGAGAGAAAAAGATCCTAATTCTTGATAAAGTTGTCAGAATTCAAGTCTCATTGAAAGGGGAATTAGTTCATCATCATCATTAGCTCAGCATCTGTTGTCCTCAGCTGTTTTAAGGACCTCCTTCATATTCTACCAAAACAAACAAACAGCAACAACAACAAAAAAATCTGACTCTGGAATACTTCATTCATCTGGAAGATGAATTATCAGAAACAATCTTTATGTGAAGCCCAAGAGCTGCTGGAGCAAAATTGTCACCACCTGTGACTTTGTTCATTCTTTTTTAAGTGGTAAAAGCTCTTGGAAATGAGGTCTTTGACTTTCTGCTTTTAAAAATAGATACTTTCTATCATTAACTATCGCAGAAATAGTAAATTTTCAGTTCTCTCTAGAAATAAAACTAGGCTGAATTACAGAAATATTTAGCCTAGATTAAAATGTTATCAAATATTAGAGTCAAATGGTTGTGACAGAACTAAATCCTGCAGTGTTCTTTCTAGTACAGGAAACAGCTGCTGGGGGACAGAGATACTAATTCAAAATCTATGCAGCACAATTTGTGCAGGTAGAGATTAGTGTTAAAATTTAGTGGCAGAAAGATAAAGAGTAAAGTCATATGTCATTTCACAAAGTATGTTAATTACTATTATTTAATATCACTCATTCTTACAGAACAAAGACAGAAACAAATGTTGATTTTGAATATAAATCTAAACTAGAGTGAACTTGCCAAGGCATGGGTTTTGCTTCTTGTGATTAGTTCAAAATTAGTTCAAAATATTCATTTTGTTTGAGAACTTTATTCAGCATTTAGTGATGACAACATTCTGAAAGGGCCACAAAGATGATCAGGGGTCTGGAGCACCTCTCCAATGAAGACAGGATGAGAGAGTTGGACTTGTTCAGCCTGGAGGCTCCAGAGGGATCTTATAGTGATCTTCCAGTACTTGAAGACGGCCTACAAGAAAGCTAGGGAGGGACTTCCTACAAGGACATGTAGCCAGAGGACAAGAGATAATGGTTTTAAATTAGAAGAGGTTAGATTTAGGTTAGACATTAGGCAGAAATTCTTTCCTGTGAGGGTGATGAGACGCTAGAACAGGATGCCCAAGGAAGTTGTGGCTGTCCCCTCCCTGACAGTGGTCAAGGCTAGGCTGGATGGGGCTTTGAGCAACCTGGTAAAGTGCAAGGTATTCATGCCCAAGTGGGGGGTTGGAACTAGATGATCTAAATGGTCCCTTCCCAATACAAATCATTCTATGATTCTATGAAAATAGGTTTCAACACAACCCAAAGAGACCCACAATGCGCAAGAACTCTCTTGCGATCTCTTTGGATTCTACATCACCTTTAATGTTTCAACTCACCTGTATTTCAACAGAGAAAATGTATGACAGAAGGTTATATGCAGAATTTGAGTGCAGGGACTGGAACATCTCTTACAATAGAAAAGGTGATGAAAGATGGGACTGCTCCACCTGGAGAAGTGAAAGCTTCAGGGAGATCTTATCAATGTGAACAAAAAACTGAAGTGCGTTGCAAAAAAGATGGAAACGGGTTCTTTGCAGTGGTGCCCAGCGACAGGACCAGAAGCAATAAGACAAACAAACAGGAGGTTTCACCCAAACATTAGGAAATGCTTTTTTACTATGAGGAAGACTAAACAACCTCTGTAATGGAGTCTCTGTCCTTGGAGATATTAAAAACCTGTATGACTTCAGCTTGGATGGTTTCCAAGTATTTTCTGCAAGACAGATGTCAGTAGGTGTTCCAGAACTGAGGACAGAAATATAGAAATTTTCATGAATCTTATGATTTATTCAAACAAAACAAAGTTATCACTGCCCCAGACTTTTAGTTGTATGAGGTTAGGGAACATAAATGTCTCCAATCCTTTTGTCATGAAGGTGCATGGTACATGTATGAGTAACACTTTGTCATCTTGAAAGATAAAAGTTAATGAAGCTGAACTCCCTCTCCACAGTTTTCAAGGCAATATGAATCATGTCCTTACTATGCTGTCCTCTTCTCTAAGCATGCCAGTAGATAAACCAGCGTTGTTTGACATGGTTTTATTCCAGACAGGAAGAGAAGACTGAACTTGGACGTAACTATCAAGGAGAGACAACTGGAGCCTATGGTCACAGCATCATAACTGTTTTTCCTTTACCTTTTTTTTTTTTTTTTTTTTTTTTGAGGGGGGGGAGAGGAGAAGGGAAAGGAGAGGGAGGCTGATTTTATATCTTGTTACATATCCTTTTTAGAAGAATTGTGTCTTTTGAATTAAGCATGAGTTCCGATTCTAACTATGATTCTAACCATAAGAATCCCAGATTTTTCTTACCAGGACCCAGTGGAATTACCATTGATGAGGCAATGAGTGTAACAATAGAAACATGTCAAAAAAGAATGAAGCAATTGAAAACCAAACCTGCATTCAAATGATTTATTAATTTTGGATTTGTCATTGAGAATAACGCTATTTAAAGAGCAAATCTAGCTTTATTGTTTTAAAATTTTATTTTGAAAATTATTTTATTTTTGCGTCACCTAGTCCTGCATTCATGTAATGTCATGATTGTACTGGCTCTTAGTTGTTTAGAGAAGTGTATTTTGAATTTTTGTTGTCACATTGAAGTGTGACTTAAATGTATTCAGAGGTTGCAAAAGATAGCAGCAAATTAAGTGAAATACAGTATTTAGGGTATTATTATTTTTAAGATAATCTCATGATTTTGAAGACTCCATGGATAATTTTCTAATATTTAGAGTTTTCAGTGTGTGCACACATAAGGTATCACTGTTGGTCAACACATTATAAAAACACTATTTTCAAGACAAAGTGTTCCTGCCCTACACAGAAAAAGATATCTGTGACAATCAGATACTCTCTTGTTAATACAAGCTGAAAATTGTTGAATAAGGAATATTTTCTCAAAGGCATTAAAATATGAATATTACAAACGTACATGGATGCTTGGATTCACAAGATGTGTGTACTGTACAATATAAAAGGTAGTTTGGAAACATCAGATCCTGTGTAGTTTCAGCTACTGGACTTGGATTAAATACTTCCTGTGTGCACAGTATGGTAAGCTCCTTTCAGTAATATGGTATAGAGAAACGTTTTTACAAATTTATCTTGAAACCAGTTTTCTTGGATTTCTAAACTTGTATTAGTGGCTTAATATACAAAATTCCATTGGAAATCAATGTTATTTGGGCACCTGTCTTCTTTGTAGGTATATGACAATTGTGGTATTAAAGGGTAAAGGTGCTTCCTTTCTGATGATGCATAACAATTATTTTAGATTGTAAGCTCCACGGGGCAGGGACTTTTTAATCACAGAGACTTGAACAAAGGCTAGTGTCTTTCTGACGTTATTGGCAGATAAATATCAGCTAATATGCAACACTTTTATAACAATTTTTTATTAAGTATAAATTAATTACCAAAATAATTGTTTCATTAAAGAAATCCTTTAAGTATCTTCAGAAATATAAACAAACACAGATGGTCTGCGCGGTTTTTGCTTAATGGTAAGGTACAATCCCTTCATAAATTAGATAAAAAAAGCTGCTGTGAAAAATTAATACAATATATCCTAAGGCTGTGCTCTTGACTTTCTAAAAATTCAAGTATTTTTCCATTGGCCTATGAATTGAAAATATATTTCTTATTTTGCATCCTTTAAAAAATGGGTCTCAACTTAGTTACATTCAAATAGACATATAGCAAAAGAATTAATTCAAAGTAGGTCTTTTTTACTCAGATGAATAGAAAAAAAATTCAAAATAAACACCTGCAGTTTTTATCCACCTGTATTGTAAACCGGGTACATTTTGTTATCGGTTTCTCAGTATAATTCAGTAAATAAGTTGCTACAACCCACAATATTTTTATTTTAATTTAATTACATTAACATAAAAGGATTAATCACATACTAAGCTATTTATAGTGGTATGATGGATACTGAAAACAGAATGGCACCACAAAAGCTTTTCATTTATCATGTTTTATTTTGCTTACTGTTGAATGCTGGCTTTTTCTGAGGATGTATAAGTTCCATGTGGTAATGCCCTATAGATCATGATGTTTTTGTATATATGTGTGTTAAAACATTTTGCTTGTTATTTCACAGCATTGATTTCCATTAGCAACCATAGAAACATAAAGGTAGTAATATTTAATTTGTAAATCATAGCTCGGCTTACGTGAATAGAAGCCTCATATCAGAAATCATCTATGTTAGCAAAGAATACAAGTTGTAAATATATTTATGCAATGAGAGTGAGTGCACAGACCTTTATTGTGATGAAGTAAGAATTAGTATAGCAACAAGTGAATCCTTTTTGTATGCACATATTATTCTTTTCTTTCCAGGAATATTTATGTGTTTGTCAAAAGACAGTGCAGAGGATAATCAGGAATGAATCAATAGACTGCTCTACTAACAAAAAGACATATTGTTAGCAAAAGACTAGTAGCATTAGTTCCTGTTTTGTCCTTAGAAATATGCAAGAGATGTAGCCAGCCCCAGGAAAAGCATATGACCCTTTACCATCACTGACAGCAGATAACAGGATTTAAAAGAAATTTGGGAAGTGCATCATAGTGTGTCAGACCCATTCCATAACCCAGCGGGCAGTCACAAAGTGGGCATCAGTCCCTTAGAAGTCAGTAGTTGAAATGTTTACTAATTGTAAAAGAAACAGAGGTAAGATGATCCTAGACAGTTTAGAATTCCTCACACATACTGACCCCATTGTAAGTAGCTCACTTTTCATCTTCTAAACAAAAATCAGTGTGTTACCATGGTACCAAAGAGGTATACCAGGGCTCTACTTCAGGCAAACTCCCATTGTTCTGAGTAAGAGATGAGCAAGGACCAGAGCAGCTGGCACCATATTTTGCTGAATTAATCATCTACCTGTGTAAATCTGCATAACAGCATTGTTTCAGTAACACATATTGCTTTTTTCTGATAAAATTCTGAATTATACATTTGCAAGCAGAATATATTGAACATCAAAATGCCGTTAAAATTGCCTCTGAAAAATATCTGATCTTGTTCAGATAGCTCTCATTTTACAAGTGTAATGATTATTTCAGCAAAAACCTCTTATAGTAAATGTAGTTCTTTTATAATTGATAAGAAAGAAACAGACATGTTAGTCCATACAGGTGACGTGCAGTCAAGACTATCCCTTTAGTTGTCTTGTTATTTTACTGCAGTAGATTCATTCATATACCTTGCTACCATTTCTTGCAATGAATGAAATCTAATATATTTTGTAACTGCTGCGTACACTAGTATGTACATTAGTTTTCACATTGTATAAGCTCTGCAATATAAATAACACCATGCACTTATTGAATTAGAATACACTGGTAGGTCTGAGGGCCATCTCTTTATGTCACTCCTTTCTTTCTGTTGGGGAAGAAAACATAAATATTATATAAGCAACTATCATAGCACTCATATGAAATTCTTCCACTTGTCTTTCCAGGTCCTGAAGGGCTTTCCAGAATGCTTACAAGCTGACATTTGTCTGCACCTCAACCAAAATTTGCTTCAGAATTGCAAAGCTTTCCGCGGGGCCAGTAAAGGCTGCCTTCGAGCTCTGGCTATGAAATTTAAGACAACACATGCACCTCCTGGAGACACTTTAGTGCACTGTGGAGATGTTCTCACTGCTCTTTACTTTGTGTCAAGAGGCTCCATCGAAATCCTGAAGAGTGACATTGTTGTAGCCATTCTTGGTAAGTAGATTACTGCAAGGCATGCTGAAAGAGTCTAAAAGAAATATCCATTGTTGTTCCCGGGGAAGGAAACTTGTAAATGCTTTATTCACTGTTATTTTAAATGAAGCAGAGAAATAATTTGCTTAAGGAGCAAAGTCTACATTACTGCAATAATTCGTGTGCATCAAAGAGCCCATGTCCTTGAATATATAAAATAGGAGAGCAGGAGTGGGTCAGATTTATCCCTAGGTAAGTGGAAAGCTGCAAGTTGAGGCAAGCAGATACAAGATTGCTCCAGTTCTGATTATGCCACAAGAACCAAGGTCAAGGACACCACTTTTTTTTTTTTTTCTTTTCTTTTCTTTCTTTTCCTTTTCTTTTTTTTTTTCTTTTTTTTTCTCTTCTTTTTTCTTTTTTCTTCTTTTTTGACAGTGTATAAGCGTACTGAGACACATAGACTTCCTGCATGCTAACTGGATAAAAACATATACCTATTGCAGGCATTCAAGCCATCTTCTGAAAGTTTTTACAAACATCAGCTTTTGCCCATTTAGCATCTAGAAAAGGAATAGAACAGATTAAGCTGATCTAGATTGATACTTAGGTGTAATAACATCAGCTGCTTGTATAGGGAAAGTATATAGGATTCTCTCTGATCAAAGATGGAACTAGGCTGTTATAGAATAAAGTGATTGGCTGCTATCATTTAACTACTTAGCAATACTTCCAAAATCTTCCATTGCAGAACAAAAGGGAAACTAAGGAAAAAACAAGAAAGCCTTTTCCCTTAAGCAAATTCTTTCATTTGTCTGTCCATTCTTACTTGGTCTCCATTTGGCCTAGCTGTGGTTAAGCTCCATATTCTCCAGCACAGGAGAGGAGCTGGCACTACAGATACCAACTTGGCCATTGATGCTTTCAAGATTATTATTGGTTCAGAGTTTGCTGTGCCCTTTGCTTTTCTGTAGAAACTCTCCAACTTCTCCAGGATAAGGGCAGTGAAGCTGAGAATCACAAAGGGAAACAGAGGTAGACCCACAGAGGCAGAGTGTCCTGCTACACAAGTGTTGCAACTTCATCACAGAAATCAAAGAGTTCTGGAGATGCTGGTTTTGACCCCCATTTTTCCTCAACTCACCAGCACTGTCTATGTTGCTGAGCAAGGTTTGATCAGTACTGAGCTGACAACACTAATTCTGTGCCAAATCCTTGGAAAATGTAATGGCTGTGGACATCCTAGAATCTAACACCTCTTTCATCTTTGTAGACAAGATTTTAAAATACTGCAATCATTTCAGTAATCATATTTAAGAGATATTACATGCCTTGAATATGGATCTCTGCATTCATAAACATTAAAGCCAGGACTGTTACATTATGTTGGCTAACCTCTGATGTATCATTGACTCCTGTTACATTTCATACCTTTAACTATCTATTGTGTCTAATGAACTGTGTTTGATGAAAGAAAAGCTATGGGTTTTGATCTGAAGACATAATAAGATGAAAAAGAGATCATTTTTCCTGGCAGTTTATTTCTGAGTTAATAATTTTTATTGTTCAAAATTTGTACTTTATTTCCTGTATAAAATCATCTTGTTTCAATGCCTTTCCATTGGTTCTTGATATGCATTCCTTATTATATTCTAGAAGCATTTAGTATGGAGTAATTTTTCCTCTCAGTGACGATTTATGCAATATAATCTGGTTAGCTCTTAATCTTCCTGTTGATAAGCTAAACAGAGTGTACTCTTTAATATTCTCACTATAAATCATCCTTAAATTATTTTTCACATTTTTTAGCTGCTTGCTCAGTTTTAATCTTCCTTTTTAGAAAATGGAGAAACCAGAACTACTTTCAGTAACCTAATATAAAAGACACAAATGTTTATCAGAGAGGCACAATCACTTTTTCCCTCTTTTGTACTAATATATTGTTTCTCAGCTGCTTTGACCCCTGTTCTTTTCCACAAGTGTTTTTCCAGTTCTCTTCCCAACCTCGTTTTGCAGGTAAACCCTGCAACCCTTAGTTTAGAACACATTTTGCTCAGGATTACAGTTGCAGCTGCAGATTTGGGGAACACAGGCAATTAAAGATGACAATTTTAGCAACCAGGTACATCAAATGTGTCAACATTGATGGAATGAATTCTAATAATATCAAAATAGAAGCAGCTATGTTTAAAGAGCTTGTTCAAAACAACTTTTGCATCTTGCATTCCCTCTGGAAGTATATTAAATATACTTCAAATATAGCCTGTTTCTTCTTGTAATTCTTAACAAAATAAGATTGCAAACCAGACAGGTCCTGAACTCCACTCAGCTACAGAAATTACATCATAATAAGAAGATTTAATCAGTAAATATTGTTTTTATGAGAAAGAAAAAAGCAGCCTGCTCTAATCATGATGTTTTGATGGAAATTACGAAATTCTGTGATGAAACTAGATTTTCCTTTCACTTAGTCCAGTTATATGCCTGTGTAATTTCATTGGCTTTAATAATTTCACTTTTAATATTAATAATGATAGTTTTTATTTACAATAACGTATGTGCACTGGTAATCTGATTGTATCATTTTGTGTAAAATCAATTATTCTACACCATTATCATAAAGAAATATATAGTTCAATTTTATGGCTTATTCATATTTAAAATAATAATCTCCATCTCATTTTTTTCTGCAGGGAAAAATGATATTTTTGGAGAGATGGTACATCTTTATGCAAAACCAGGGAAGTCAAATGCTGATGTGAGAGCTTTAACTTACTGTGACTTGCATAAGATCCAGCGAGAAGATCTGCTAGAAGTTTTAGACATGTACCCTGAATTTTCTGATCTCTTCCTCACAAATCTAGAACTGACTTTTAATCTCAGAGATGAAACTGCAAAGGTACATACAATAAGTGATTTTTTATTTTTTATTTTTTTTTTTTAATATTGGGCCAAATCTGTGCCACAGAAAAGAAACTTGAAATTATCAATTGAAAAAACAAGGTTAGAAAAATTAAAAGCCTGAGGCCAAATCTAATTTAAAAAAAAATATTCACCTGATTGCTCCTTTAAAAGTTAGTCAAACTGAGCAGAAGTCAATGAAATTATTCAGATTATTTTAGTTTTACAGGATTTGGCTCTACATTTCAAGAGTATTAAAGTCTGAGTCAGGGGGATTTTGGATGTTTTGTTAAAGTCATGGAAAATACATCCTTTTCAGATGACTGTAGCCTGGGTCACCATAAGGGGAATTTCTGACAATAAGTATAATTGTAAAGCCATAAAATAAAGATAAATCAGATTATCTGGATTCACTAGGTGTCTAAATAGAAAACATTTAATTGTCTTTCAATCATGAATTGTTAATCGTCTTACCTTGGAGTGCACCCTACCTCCTAGAATACTAAAAGCATACAAGGAACTTTTCAGATCTCAGTCAGTCTTCATATGTGCAGAGATTTCTTAGTCTTTTTTTCCCCACAGTTACCCTTCTAAGTGTCCCCTTTTGTCCAGATTGCAGAAAAAAAAGCAGAAAAAGTAGTATAGTGTTTCCTTTTCTCAAACTACTGTATTCAGTCTGAATTGGGAAAGAGAGGGGAGGTTTGGCCAGAAGTGGAAAGAGGCAAGGCTATTGCTCACCTCAGTGCTGAGGCTAAAGGTTTCTCTAGAAAGCTGCAGGGTATGCAAAAAGCATAACTGGTGTTTCAAGTGTTTAATTTGTAAATTTCTCCATTTAAAATACATAGAAAGGGGAGGTCATTACATGCATCTTGTATGTATTATGGTAAAAAGTACATCCATCTTCTGTAAGACTGATAGAAAGAGACAACACTGTTGTGTTGTGAATGAACTGAATCTGAGAGGAAGGAAGGGTCTAAAAAGATAAAATCATGAAGGGTAAACTTTCATAGCATACAGTATCTGATAGAGGTTAGTTTTTGGGGGTTTTTCATCAATTTCTCTAAGAGTATTTAAACTACATCTGTTCAAGATCAGGAAGCTGATAACACAGGAATATATATCTTTCCATGGAGGCTTATTGTCAGGATGATACTTTTGTTTCACCATCAGTTGGTGACATTATTGGTTTTGCTCAATCTACGGGAATTTTTTAATGTTAGCATTGAGCAATACCATTAGATGAAGATGGAGAGGTTGATGCAGACTGACTTGTGTAATACTGCCTTTCTGAAAGCTTGAACATGATTAACAGTCAATCACCTATTGAGAACCTGCTCTCTTTAGATGGAACTAATCTATCATTATGTTTCCTATTTCATTAATCAAGTCTGACCTCGTAATAAGATCACAAACTACTAATGATACAGATGGAGATAACTGCAAACTACGAAGACGGAAATTGTCCTTTCACAGTGAAATAGAAAAAGGTAATTAACTTCATTTCTTACATTAGACAGCACTGCTTCATTATTCATTGGTATTTCACTTGATAATGTTGGGCACATTAGCTGTCCCTGTAGCAGCTCTTGAGAATCTAGTTGAGCAGAAAAACAGTCTGTGTGCTGTCCCCTATATGTTTATATATGATTAGAGGATGTTAGTTTCACTTTTCCACTACTTCACACCTCTCAACACTAAGCTACCTTATTGAGCTTGATATGAATCTCTATATTATCCTTAAACAATGTCTATTTTCTGAGAGCCATGTTTTAAATGGTTTGGAGGAACTAATCTATTGGATTATTAAACAGTGTTAATTTTATTTCATGAATTTTATTTTATGCATTTCAGAAGAGTGTTTTGTTCAACTTGATGCTAAGTAGTGTTTCTCCCTGAAATGAAATATTTTGTTTTCAGGACACAATGGATTCATCATAGTTAGATTTTGATTCATATAGTGATGTGTAAATAGCTGTTCTGGCAAGAGTTCAGGTAACATTTTCTGTGCCTACATTCACCTTACAGCCTTTTGGGATGAATGAAAAATCGGTGAATATTAAAATATGTCACCAATATTTAGTACTGCTACATATCAGGAACTGTAGGCTATTGCTGTGGTCAGACAGCCATGAAGGCAGCTAAACTGATACTCACAGGATTTTCATTTTTAGGTATAATTCCTTGAATAACATTATGCTTCTATGGTCTATTGCTTTGTCTGACAAATTACTGCTTCTGGTATGCCTGTCTTTCATATTGCACAAACATCAATCCTAAATGCAGCATAATACGAATTTTAGAGCTGCAAAGTTGCTGATAATAAATAGGAGCACTTTAAATGTACATAGCAAGTATAATGCTCCATGCTTCATGCTTCAGTGCTCCATTTCCTTCATGAGGAAAACTTTAATCCGGAGTACGGGTACTCAGAACAATGACATTGCCTTTTGATCAAAGAAGCATCTTTAGGGCAGGAAGCCAACCAACATTGACAACAAATCTGTCAGGAAAATGTTCCCATGAAATATTCAATCTGCTTTTCACAAAGAATTTGTTGACAGAGGCCTTTTGCCTGAATAACCTTCACATTTCTTATGAGAAAGCATATGCTTCCACACAGACAAGATGGAAATGATCTTCCATGCTGTGTCTGCTGCAGAATTACAAATAGGCTCCTCAGGTGTCAATGTGATGCCGAGACCCCCACGTTTTTAAAGTTCTTGCCCAGTAGATTACATTGAAAATCTTCTTGAATATATTTACTTGGATTAATTTTTAAAGAATGTAATTTCCCACAGTTTTGTCTTTGAAAAAATATTTTCACCACTGAAGAAAAGGCTAGCAACAAGCTCCTTAGTCTGGGTAATAAGTGCATAGTATCTGGGAATGCCTGAGTTAGAGAGAAGTGTGGAGCATTGATAGTCCATCTGAAGAGAAGATGCAATCATAAAAGTGCCTTGCCAAGGACTGAGTATTTTGGCCCCTTGGCTTACTGCCCCTCTCTGGTCCCAGTTGAGATTCTCTATGTGTTACCATAGCTGCAGCAGACACCTCGCAGTCATAGACCTTCAATGGCCCTTTTCTGTGGCCCAAACTATAATCTCGATTAGATTGTAGTGTACTAGAGGTTACTACTGGCTTGTTAAGTAATATTCTATTGATGTGAACATTTTACGTATAGGAGAGACTGGCATCATATTCTGGTGCAGCATAGTTAAGATAAAAATTGGAGATCATCCTGCAGACTGTCTCAGGAAAACTGGAGTGGAAAAGACAGAGTTTCTGAACACGTATGCTCCTGGAAAATGTATTTCTGGTCACAGTATTCTTACAGATGAAAATATGTGTTGTATGATGACTTTTAACAATCATATTTTGATTTCAGAATTATACTTTGAACAGGATAGAGACAGCCAGAATTGTCACTTATATATTTTGGTATTTTACATCTCACCAAATTCTTACTGATTGTTAATTATTGGAGTGGTGGGGGTGAGCAGGGTAGTGTTGCTTATGAAATGGTCTTGTTGGAATTCTTTCCTTTCAGCTATTGACCTATGAGCATAAAATGTAGCCTGAGATTGTATTGTTTCCATCTTTAGTGTGAGCACCAGCGATTTTCTCCCTCTTGGAGTGCTAAAAATGGGATTGTGTTATCTCAGCCTTTATTTCATGCTTGCCTGATTTGGACCTTGTTGCCATGGTAACTCCTCCTATACGAGTATTATCAGGGGTTAAACAAAATCAGCACAGCTCTCTGTTACGCATCTGCAGTTAGTAACACTACTTTTCCGATTCCAAGACCTTCTCAGTCCATCTAGATATATTTCCACCATTTCTTACTTGTGGCAACAAATATTGACCTCAGCTTGAACATTGCACTCTGCCATAATGTGATTTTAGAGTACAAGGCTACTTGAGGGGTCAGCTTTTTCTCTGCATTCTGGGAAGGTCTACAATACCACAAGAAATCCCCTGCAAAAATAACACTTATACTACCTCACACCTTATTCTTAGATGAAAGAAATTAATTGCAGGCCTTTAAGAATAATGGATGATGTTCCTTGCACAGGTCCAGGTGCAGCTTTAGACAGTTTTATCAGATGCTTGACAATCAGCCAAGAAACTCTCTCCATGACTGCTTAAAATAAGCAGTATTCCTGCCTGGCAGTTCTGGACAAATCTCTCAGCTGGGCTGGCAAGTTAATCTGCTGCTGAAAACTAAGGGACAACAGGCTGCTCCACCTACATTCAGTTGCCTCTTTTAGCAGTGCAGAACGCAATCCTTTCTTGCCTACTTCTCATTTTCTTCTAGTAGTTCTGTGAGAGTTAGCTAATTTCAAGGGAAACACATAGGAGGAAGAAGTGTTCTTTGCTCTACTAGTTCTGAGCGGAGAAACAATATAGGTGAAAAATGCAAAAGTTACAGGTAAACTCACTAAGAGCTTGAAAACTTGCTGCTTTGAAAAGATTTTTCTGTAATTCAAGCATTATTACTTTTGCTAGCATCTTCTTTAACTTTTTGTAAATGTTGGATCTAAAATCTTAACCTTCCTGGGACTGTTCCAGTGTCCAATTATTCTCATTAAAAGAAAAACTCTGCATTTAGCTTTAACCTTAGCTGAAGACTATCAAAATTCTGTACCTGTTCTGGGCACTGATATATAATTCTCTTAAAGCCCTAGAAGCAATGGAGTATGGAATCTTTTCCATATAGAAAGCTGAGTTTTGATTAAAACTGCACTTCTAACATAGCTAAATCATAGCTGCCCCTTGTTCTTTTGACAGGCCATATAAAATCTTTCCTTCATGTGCAGGGTAATTAAAATACTGGCTAAAAAAATAGCATGGATCTACTAGGTGGGAATGCAATGATGACCTCACTGAAAAAAAATCCTTACTCTAGATTTTTAGCTGTGATCTAAAACAAGAATTGAGAGGATGATGAGAACTCCAATAGAATTACTGTTAAAATCGTAACCAGAGACTTAGGCAGCTAGCATTACTTTAATTCTTGTCAGCTGCCCCAGGGAACACCTAACAAATTCCATGGCTTTGACTTTCAAATGCCACAAAAGAAAGTTCTTGTGAAATCTTGTTTCACAATTATTGCATGCACTTATCCATGTTCACACAGTCTGTAACAATCAATAGTGGCTTTGCAGTGTTTCATTTTTAGCTTCATTTCAAGAGTTATGTTTCTTGACCAGACTTTTCCACATGGATCTGTACTCAAAGTAAGCACAGAAGCCAGAGCTTTAACAAACTTCTAATTGAATCTTGTTTAGTATAGCTACCTTAAGTGTACAGTGCTTTTAGCTACTATCCAGGCTAACAAGTCAAACCACATTAACATGGCTTTATTACACTAAGACTTCCAGAAGCTATGGCTGGCAATATAGAAGACAAACAAATCTTTCCGAAACTGATTGTTGAGGTGAACCAGCATCAAGAGAATGGGGAAACACCCCGCCCTGCCCCTGCTGTCTCCCATTCTTGCCCACATCCCCTAGCTTATTTATTTAAATGCTTACTTTATAAATAAATTACTCAGCCAAGCACTATATTGTGTCCTCTGCAAGGAATTAAGGTAAGCATCTGGACAAAAATTGAAGCTTTTACTTAGTATTATGCTGATGAACTCCTCTTGGGCTTAATTAGAAAGGAATTTCTAATGTTCAGTCACTGTCAGGTGGTTACATGACCAGGAAACAACTAAGACTGTGGCAGGCAGCATATTGTTTGAAACAAGACCTCACATTTCCAAAATATTACATTCAGCATGAAACCCCTAACAAAAAATATAAGGCCATCAGAGAGCCCATTACAGCAGTTTTTCATCTGCTCCTGTTACTGTTATTGCTGATACCACAGTGCCTAGGAGCCACCTCAGGGAGCTTCTACATAAGTCTTGTTTCCAGGAGTTGCTCCCAGAGAGGCTGTTTCCTGAGGCCAAATCTGATCGAAACATATGCAGTCACACATACCCATAGCTATCCTTTGAAAAAAAAACCAAAACCAATCATAATACTACTACAGTGAAAGCTGAATTCCTCATAAAAGAGAATTCTAAACTTGATAGCAGAACTGCTTTGGCATCTGGCCTGAAGCCCTTCTGAGGTGAGTGTTTTTACTTCTTTGTTTCTGATTTTTTAAGTATAGCATTACTTCCTGAAGTATAAATCAAGAACTGTGCTTCATTATTATCTGATTGGCACTACAGATGATACAAAGCCAGAAAGAGCAAATAAAATTTAGAGATAAGGCTGGCACTCCATCTAATTGTACTAAAAATGGGACAAAAGAATAAACGAAGAACTGCATACTCACTTCAACTTTTAAATTCTTCGCTTTTTAAATGTGGCTCAAATTCAGTTGTTTGAAACTAACTCCTTTTGTAGTCCATTTTTAATAAAGGAACATGGATCCTTATAGAAAAGTTACCCAGTCTTTAGTTTAGGATTGCTGGGGGAGGTTTCAGTGTCTTCTGCTGTTTCCTATTTCCAGAATCATCCAAATATTCATAGCTCAGAAAGGAAACACAGCAAAGGACACACTAACTTGCCAAGCTCTCACAAGCAGCACTGATACAGAGCAGTAATTCAAACAGGTCTTTCCAGTTCAGTTCCTCCAGCCTTGTTATCCAGCCTACTGGAACCTTCCAGCAAAACTGCCAGGACATGCTAGAGTGAATTTTGTTAGTTTGTATCTTTAGGCTCCGCAGTGAAGATCTCAAAGTTATGTGAATTTCCCAAGTTATGAATTAAATTGGAATTAAATTAATCTTCTATCACTAAAAATAGACCCAGAAAAATAAGAACTTTAAACCTTTTTACTACTGAGAAGGCAAAAATGTCTTAACTGACCAACTACACCACCAGTAACCCGTTTTTCCTAGAGCAGGAATCTTCCTGCATCTCTTTCCAGATTGACGTAGTTTTTCCTTTGTGTTATTCAATCAGCACACACCTATCTGACAGTACACATTGTAAGTAGGGAGTCCTGAAAACAGGTGGGAAATCTGACGGGAAACACAATATGTAAAAGTAAAGAAGAAAGAGGAAAAATGTGTGCTGAAGAATATACGGAAACCCTCACCCCAGGCGTCAGGAGCCATTCTAAATCTTTAGTATTGTTTCAGATTTTAAGATTTAACAGATCTACAGGCATCTACCACACCAAGGTGCTGAACAAAAACTTACAGATACACAAATCCATGTGCCTGGTGGAACTTACAGAAATTCTTCCTAGTAGTGAAAGAAGTGTCTCAAGAAACATGTGCACCTTTAAGAACTTGCCTCTGCCATGTCCTGAAAAAGTCCAAGCTTTGACACAACAATATCTGTTTTAAAATATTATTTTTAAAGCCAGAAAATCCTAGATGGAAAGAATCTGATAAATACATGATGATTCAGGTTAAATTACACTTCTGAGTTTTATTTCCAAAATTTGAAACACTGTGGTCCCCAAATGTGTAGCAATACCTTTACCACTGTGAAGGCACTGTGCACTTTACTACTTCCTCTAATTATAAATAAAAAGATGCAACTGTGATTTTCCACTTTTAAAAGTGAGTTCTAGTGCAACTAACCATCATATTAGAATGCTATGCAACTAGTTAAATAGCAACCTTTATGTTAATTCTCTTTCTGCACTAAGCACTATCACTATATGTGATGTCAAAGTAGTTTTCCAGTGCAGGGACATTCACTATACAAAATGCACTGCATATTTTATCAGTACAGTTTGTTTTCACAGAGTTAGGATCAGCTGCTTCTCCTGATCATAGCAATTCCTATTTTTTTCAGCAGATATAATCTGGAATATAATTAGGTCTGAACTACTCAGGCTATTCAGTAGACATTTTGCACAGCTTTCAGACTGCTTTTCTTTTTTCATGCACATTAAATTTGTGATTTTACCATACAGATTTCATACAACAAAACCCATCCAAAAAAATAGGTAATTATTCTACTACTAATAATTATGTATTCTGTTAGCCTGAACAGTGCTATAATCATCAATGATGTATCAGCAAGGAGCAAGATAAGCCCTTAGGGATACTGATTTATTCTTTCTTATCCCTTCAAGTTATTAGGTATGAGGACTTTATGATTAAATTTCCTTAAAAGTTTTTGCCTTTGTCTGTACTGTTTTGCCCTCGGGGAAGTATTGGTAATGTGCAGATGTTGGAGCAAGCTATGTTTTCAGCAGGCACTCAAAAATGTTTATGAAGGCAGCACTTCTCTGCTCCCCTGATCTCCAGTCATGACCTGAGATGATCAGGACAGCAATAGAAAGAAGACTGTCCTGGCAATGGACACATTTCTCTTCATCTAAAAAATGGTAGAGTGCTTTGCTGAAGTTGTTCATCTTCTGTAATGGACTTTCAGGTGATCTTTCCTGGGAAACATTCCTTGTCTTGAGACAGCATCAGGTCTCTAAGGCCCAGTTGATTCCAAGAGACAAGAGCTCTAGCACTAAAAATCTAGATTTAAAAACATCTTGGGTATGTTTAAGTGAATTCAGGGTTAAGTGATTGTACTTTCTAGTGTTTGAGAGGGGTAAATATCTCTCTAGACAAGAGGAAAATATATTTTCAGACAATTTTTTCTGGTAGCAAAGGTGGAGTAACTCTAATTTCAAATGTTGCACACAAAATGAAATCCAGAATTTTATCTATTCTTTGTCATGCTTTGATGACGATCGCAGGGCTCACATCCTTCTTCCATTGGAAAATAAATCCACTAAAGTTCTTCATGCTGTTTTCCCTAAGACTGTTTGCAAATCAATACACTTTTATCTCTGAAGATTTAACATACACTAAAATTAAGCAGCAAAGAGATAAGAGATCTTTTGAATTAAAAATCTCTTCTGAAGTCTGTGATTTTCGTGTAAGAATGCAACATTCAGATGAAAATATTAATTACAGATTGGGTTAAGAAGCCTGTTCTGAAAGGCCCAAGTCCAAAAAAAGGATAGCAACAGGAAGAAAAGTGTCAAGACATATTGTCTGTGGATTTCATTGCTATAAAACTGTATCTTATGGGCATACAAATTATGTTAACATTTTTATTGTATTCTTAGACATATTGGAAATAGGGCAAAAAGGTATATGTTTAACATAACAGCATTTATCTACTGAATTACCAGATCCTGGCTTGCTTTTCATTTTTATATTCACAAGCAGTCAGCTTCCTCCTTTTTGATGTTCTTCCATTACCTAGTCTGTCAGAAGGTGCTACAGAGTAGTTTAACCAGCAAAAAACTTGAGCAGACTTCTCTGGAATCACCTCTCATTGTGTATTGGTCCTGCTCCACATTATCAGTAATTTTCGATATCACATAATTATTATGTAATTAAATGTTATAATTATTAAATGTTGTAATTAATATGTATTGATTATATTGCTCCTAAATCACTAAGTAAAAAGCAGTGATTGCAGGACTTAAGAGTTTTTCCTGTATGATTTTATGCTGTGTCCCAAGTATATACTGGGAAACATATGCATAGTTTGAACATCAGTGTTCAAATTATGCATCAACACCTTTTGGATTTTGGACATCTTTGAGATTTTGCAATTTTTTCAACACTGTTTGTGGTATTGTATTTCTATGAAATGCTTGGTCACTGAATTTTCACTCTAAATATTTGCTTCCTCTAATACATGGGTGGGCACATAAGGCATTTTTCTGCTCTCAGACAAAATAAATGAATGACATTTTGAAATTAAAGAACAGATAACAGTGATGGTGACTAGAAAATTTGTTCATATGTAGAAAAGACATATTGACCACCACAGGAATATTCTGAAATATTGTATAAGAAAACTAATAATGGAAGATTCTAACAGAAGTTGGACTAGAGGATCTCTAGAGACCTTGACAATTCTGTGATTGTGTGTGATTCTGTGAAGATCTGAACACCTTTTAAGCAATCACCTTTTCTTTTAAGTTACAGAGTGCATTTCTCCTTACCAAGGGACTCACTTAATGTAAAGTAAAATAACATCATAGGTTTTTTTCAAAGGAAAGGGAATATGTTGTGTCTGCTGAACAGATTTATAGTTATGTAGATCATGTTAATGGTAAAAATTCTCTTTCTTATGGTTTGGGATATAAATTGCTTTCTGGGGGGCTGAGGAAGTCATTCACTTAATTTCCTGCACAAAATTGCATTTGTCTAGGCATACTATGGGACTTCTTATTCCATGGCTGGAAAAGGGAGTAAAATTCTGCCTTCTGAAACACCAGGACACATAGCTAGCCTGATTAAGTACAACAAATTCCAGTTAATGAAATTACAGTACTATTAAACAATGCTGTTCCACATGTAATATATCCCTGATATTTTCACCAATATTATTTGCATTAGAGTAAGAAGTCATGAGATAACGTCTAGATCATGAAGATTGCCACTACAGGCTGACCGTGGCACACAAAAGAAACTTGTTTGATCTCTGGTAACCATCCCACCAAGCTGGATTTTATGCCATAGCTACATTTTAGCACCCTCCTGACAACTCCATTCCTTCCTTCCCTTTGCCAGTGAAAGTGTGAAAGCAGGACATAAACCTTCCAATGATTACTATGAAGATTTTGGGTTTTCCAGGCAGCATATGTCAGAGGACATTGCCTGTAAACTTGGCAGGTACCCAGGAACACAATTGGCTGAAGAAAATCCTATAAAATGTGTGAATTATATTTGCACCTTTGGTAAAAAAGGAAGTTACAAAATAATTATTTTCAGCAAAACATTGTTTCTAGTAGAGAGTGAAACTTGTACTGGAAAAGGAAGGAGGAAGAACTAGCATAAGAGGGGTGGTATGAGATTACCTTCAGTTTGGAAACAGAACAGAAAGGAGAAGACAAAACTTTTTAAACTTTCAGTCTGTGTAATAGAAATTGATCTTATAAATACATACACATACACAGATAGAAAATTTCTATTCTGAAAAAATTATTCCAAACGACCTTATTGGTTTCTTTGGAATAGGAAGGGAAAATTTCCTCTGCATAAAGGACTACCTAGTTATTATTTGTAACATATTTCCACTGAGCTGGAGGTACTGCTAGACTGTTGAGCTGAGGTGCAGAGCTTGCACCATCATCAGGTCCTGAAGAGCCAATTAAAAGATGTTATTTCCATTTTAATTCCTACTCTAGGTGCAGAGTATTGCAGTATTGTTCTCCAGACAGAAGACTCTTAACATTATATAAGAATATTTTAAAAGGAAAACAACTAGATGGCTAACAGATAAAACAATGGCTGTGAAGCCAATGATGTATATTTTTGAAACAGATCAGCTGATGAACAAATATTCCATGATTCCAATTGGCAAGAATCCACATTCAAGAGATATCCACTTTCCTTCTAATGCTAGTGAGTTCATTATACCTGGGCAGCATTTGGAGAATAATATGTTTTCTTGTTCTGCTATAGATGAAGACTAAATGCAGAGATATCAATTGAATTACCCTGGTTTTATAGCAGTGTAATTTTTAGCAGAATCTGCCTTCTTGTTTCTAGATATTTTAGTATTCTCTGAATCTGACAGATAAGACATTATGATATACTTCACCTGCTATACAATTTCTTTCATTAGTCTCAATGACCTCCTCTTAAAATTAGTCCAGTGATTGATTTGTATTCCACAGAGTGCTCATTACAGCTACTGTTTGTGCACAAAATCCCATGACCATAAAAAGTTACCCTAAAAATAGTCAATTTCAAGCTTTCATTAGAAGGCCTTTTTCACAGGTTGAAGTCAGTCAAGCAGTAAGTAATTAAGGAATAGTCTGTAGCATGACTGTATGTATTTCGCCATAAATTCCCACCAGAAAAGCCATGGGAGACATCTGGATCAGAATGTTCTCATGAAGCTTTATTTTGGTTTTGTACTATTTTGGAGATGGAATTGCAGAGGACACGGTGCTTGACTCTCCAGTCTGAGCATCCCCCAGGAGCTTTACACTGCCAGTCCATTTGCATTTGTGTTGATGCCTTTGCAGTATCAGAGTATCATTTATAGATACTAAACCTGCCTAACAAAGGCCAAATAAAATCAGTTCAATCCAGGGCTGTGTTAATTGCCCTTGGAGACTCTAGAGGATACAATTACAGGAGGCTTGTTTTAGTGTTGGGTTTTTTGTTCACCATTGCCTGCCCTTGCTGCTCACAGATGTCTGGACTCCTGCAGAGAGCTCTCTACAGATACTGCATTCTCTTTATGTGCCGATAAAGACCATTAGATGAGATCAGAATCTCATTTCCTTATAGTGACCAGAAAAAAAGAGAAGAAACCTAGGGAATATACTAAATGTTGTATTAACCACTGCTGTAGGCTATAAAGAGTACAGACATTCCAGAGCTATGTTGATTAGTAATTAGCACAAAGCAGATGGGAGATCATGCTGTCTCCCCAGAAAGTCAATGCAAACTAGTTACAGTATTTATATGTTGTTGAGACTACCCTACTAAAATGTGTTTTAAATAAATAGCAGAACTGGAATTATCTTGACATTTCCTAAAATTAGGTAAAACCAAATATTGAATTGGAAATTAGCTTCGAATTTATGCTGAAAGAGATCAGGAGTTCACTGTACTCAGAAACTATTATTCTTGGGTTTAAAACCCATTTAATTTTTACAATGTGTTTTTAAAGGCTCCTGCTTTAAATCTAGTTTTATTTGTCACTTCTTTAGGGGGCTGAATCTGCTGTTCCTCACTACAGACCTTGAATGTGATTAATGAAATGTTCACTCTCAACTTGACTGGTTTTCTGATGCCATATATATCTCAGCATGTTGTGTACTTACTCAAAAGACTGGATATTCAGAGAATTGCCATTAACTCTAAAGACAAAGGAATCTGGGCTACTTTGGAAAGTTGTTTTGCAAAGATCCCACAAAGAGTGACAAGAAACTCCCTTCTTTTTGTACCAGTGGGGTTTCTTTCAACCTATCAATCCTTAATAGATGTTGACAGTAATGAGCATAAAGAAATATGCTCTCTGCTTAAGTAGGCCCAGACACTTTGAGGCTGGGTGGTTGATTAATACAGCTGCCTTTTCCAAGAAAATAATAATCAGCAAAGATACTCTTATGTGGGCATAGCTTAAACAGGTACTTCTGATAGTCCATGACTGTTAGCCAGCAAAGACTCTGAGAAATGCCCAAGAATGCGAGAAATTGGAAGAGGGAATGAAATAATAAATACATTTTTTTTTTAGCTTTGGGATATAAGTCTTTAAAAAAATCTCATCCTCACCTAGGAAAAAAAAAACCAACCAAACAAAAAAACGCCCCCCCCCCCAAAAAAAAAAAAAGTTAATAAACAGGAGGACTGTGTTGAAAACTGTTATATATATATAAACAAGTTTTAGCATAATGAGTTATGGTTTAGGGGCTATGAATCCTTACTAGATAATGAAAATGCCTTCTCTTACTTTAAATGAAATACAAATCTTCTCTGATACAGGAATCAAAAAAGACTTTAATTTAATTCATTCTAATAGAAAGTAGACTTCCGGCCTGATATAATATTATCCCCATCAGCAAACCAGAATAAACTAGAGTAAGATTTTATGAAATGCATATTTTTGTACACAATTATTTCTGTTTAACAGATTATTTCAAAGAGAATGGTCAAAGTGATCCTGAACCCTCAGGAGACACCACCAAATACTATCAATCTATTAAAAAACACTTGGAGGAGAAAAAAAGTGAGTCATCATCTTTTGTGTCCTCCACTGAAGATGAGCAAAAGCCTCTGTTCTCTGAGATAGCTGATTACCCATCTGTGACAGAGAAAACCACAGAGATGGACTTTGAAGAAGTGCTTCATGCCACTGAAGAAATTCTTATTGACAAAAGAAGCAATTCTTGCAAAGGTAATCTAGATTATGCTATTTTCTAAAGTCTGAGTGGGCATATTTTTCAGTCTAATTATAAAAAAATAATTTCATGAATGGTTCTATCAATTATTTACATAATATTTACTTTTGAATTTCCTGAAAGGTTAACAAGATATAATATTTTAGATAATAAAGTATTATTTCTCAAGAACATTAATGTAGTTTAATGCACAGGCTGTGGGGCTGGATTGTAGAACCTCCAAAAGGCTATTCCAGGCTTTGTTAATAAACCATCTTGTAACTGAATTGCCTAAGGCAAGGCATTTAAACAAACTCTTTAAAACTGTCAACTGGTTCTGGACTTCATTAAGTGCCAGTGGATGACAACTGCACTCAAAGTAAAAGAATCCCTCAAAAATGTTTAATATGCCAGCATTGGGGAACAGTAAAAAAACCTAAATAATGAGAGCCAAATGAGCCTAGTGATGGCTGCACATGCACCCATACAGAGAAAATGTTTTCAGGTAATTAGTTTCATTCTCTGTATTGACACAGCACAACTAAAATTTAGTCCAAAAAAGTCCATAATAGCTTGAATTACGGCTATCCCATTCTGTTGTATATGTTGGTTAAAAGGAGTGCCATTACATCACACAGACCAAATCCTGACTTCCATAAATAAAACATAAAAACAAAGATCTGATCTTTCATATATGACAAATAATCAAAAACTATCAAGCAATCTTGGAGATAAATGACATAATTAAAATTACCTTTAATATACTAAAATATTTATTTTCTCAGCAATGTGAAGGGAGATTATTAAAAGCCCTGAATTATTATACAATTTAAATATCACTGAAAGTTTTTTTGAACTTGTTTTAGTCTGAAGGGAGGAATTACATGTTTACTTTTTTCCCCAGTAGTTTGTTTCCATTAAGGCAATTTAATAATTTAACCATCATTCAATAAACTTCAGGCTTTTAGACTATAATTTTCAGCAATCCTAATGATTAATCAGGCCTAAAAATGTAATTTTTACATTTCAGAGGTATGAATATATGAAGCCTGATCTCCTCAGATTAGGACTATATTATTCTGCACCAAATAAATTTGTTGCCTACATATGGCAATCTGAAAGCTTACCTTTCCCCTACCAATAGCCAGAAATGTGTCCTTGCAGCTATAGCAACATTTTCCAAGGCAACCTATCCCAGATTTTATTTAAGCTAAATTTAGCATGTCTGAAGTTTACATATTTTGATTAAGACCACATTCTTTTTTCCACTTTCTAATCTAACATTTCTGCTAACGTGTGTGAAAGCTCATTACCTTTCTTGCAACATTTATAAAAACGTCAGGTCAATAAAACAGGGTCAACTTTTATTGTTACAAGTTTTAAACAAAATTCTTATTCCTTCTATTAGTTGGAGATTGACTATAATTTACCATAGAAGTCATAATCATAATGAAATTTTGAAATAAACGCTGCTTGTTTGTATGTATGCTTATAATTCACATATGGTTTTTTAAATACAAATGCATTTGTGTAAAGCTACCACAATTCATTACCACTGTGACTGATACATATTTATTTAGGTTTTTTTTAAGCTCTGGTCATTAATGTTGATGAATGGAAGCACTATTAATAATGTATTGAATAATGTGGGCAGAAACTGCATAAACTTCTCTCTCATAATCCTGAAATGCAATTACTCTTAATGGTGAAATGTCTTTTTTGAGAAGACCTGATAATTTTCCCATAGTTGGTAACCTATATATTGTGAAAAAATGCTGTTTTCACTTGGTCATTATTCTGACTATCAGACTGATTCTTGAACTGTTTGAGTGAACCAAGTTACACATTTATTGATTTTGTTCTCAGTCTAGGATTCTTCAAGCTCTGGAAGAATAGGGTAATAGAGTTGCAGTGGTTGTTGTGCTTTTCTGGGAATACCTCTGTGTGTGTGTGTGTGTGTGTAAGTACCTGAAAAGATGATTAGAACAGTGCAATACCATAATTTACAGCATATTAACTGGCTTACAGTGTATTAACTTATTTTATAATTTTATTGATAATTCATTTGCTTTGCCACAAATTAAATGTTTAATTCAATAGTCTACAAATACATATTCTGGGGAAAAAAGCAGTTGTGATTTCCCTAGTATAATTCATAGCATTGAAAAACATTTGGTTTTCTTGTACGACTTATTGTGTAAAATAACCAGTAACTTGTTCATTAAGATGGCTATCTAGAAATTGACTGTTTAAAAGTAGACCCACTGGATTTACAACATCCCTTGGACCGACAACCATAGTTTAAAATCTTACCCCTGAATTTGTGATTCTCTGTTCCCTTCACTTTTCTGAGAGCTTTCCAACTTTCTTGCACACTGCAAATCTTGCCAAGTGTGCCTGCTAAAACCAAATTATATGTCTCTGACTCTGTTTTTCTCTTCTTTTGGCCTAAGTGGCTGAGAAGCTGAAAGTTTCTTTGTAGCCAAGATCAAATCCCTTCCCCCTTCCTTCTTCTCAGTGCATAAAGTCAGTCATAGGTCATGTCACATGAAATACAAACACTTTCGGCAGCTCCAAGAAATCCCCTACTGCCTGCTTACCAAAGATCAGGTAGTGCAGGAAGCACCTTTCTCTCACAAAAAAGAGAAGCAAGTCTCCTCCTCCACTTGGAGTTACAGAGGGAGAGCTCCCCTTCCTAGCTAAATCTGCTTGAAATACTAAATAAGAGCAGGATTTTTTTTTAATTTTTATTTTATTTCTTTGCTTAGAATAGCACTGTTCAAAGACATGTTTGAAAAGGATTAGCTAACAGCATTTGGACAAAGCTCTCTCATGTCACCCACAATGTGTTTTTTAATCTCTTCTTTGAAACAGGGCTCTGGATGCTATGGTTGCTTAGAAAAAATTCACAAGTGTGAAATGAATGTAACCTAGGATGAGTTATCAGCATGCAGTGCCAAGAGAAGTGTTAGGAGAAGCTCTGAGCAAACCATTCCGGCACTACTGGGGGATGTGGGACTGAAATCCCATTGCTCATACAGCAGAGGCTGGCACTGCTTATGCAGTCAAGGGTTTTGTCCAGCTGTATGTTGATGCAGCAGCCTGAGTGCAGGAAGAACTTTTAATACATTTGGTAACTTCATGTAGTTAAATAATTACAAATACAACCCTAATGGGAGTTGTACTGAACAGATGTTAGAGTTTGAACAGCCTTTTTTATCACAGCAGAGGAGAATCTTTGTGGTACAAAGCAATTTTTGACTGTCTGCTTGACAATAGATTCACTCAAAGTAACAAAGGCTTGAGTGGGGGAGGGAATAGATGTAGAAAAAGTATTGTTCATGCCAAATATGTCATCTGCAATCTCTGTGATGCTCACAGCAAAAGCTTAATTCTATATTAGGTAAGAGGATATGCAACTAATACATCCTATAATAAATAATTTGCCAAAAAAAACCACAAAAACCCACACAAAACCAAAAAACTACACAAAACCTTGAAAAAATATGCAGCTTTATTGGTAAATTTAGAGACAAAAACCTAAAGAAATAGCAGCCATTCAGTGGCAGAACTCTGATGACATCGACTAGACAAAACTACTTGTTTACCTACAGCTTCAAAATGTTAATATGTTGCTATTTTTATGCTAGAATTTTATAATCATTCAGTGTCCTAATTTGTATCTTTTTTTTTTTTTTTTTTTTTTTTAAATAGCAGTGACGATCAAAGGGTGTTTTTCAGGCATTGTGCCAGCATACCTTTTTTTGGCTTTGAGGGTTTTGAGAAACACTAGTACTTGGAATTCTCTAGGGGTACCAACCCTTCTCTAACAGCATGAATTTGAAACAATGTATATGTTTTGTTTTCCATCAGATGTCACCGATAAAAGAGAGTGGGAGCAGGAGAACATCCAGGAGTACCAGGACTCCCCAGCTCAGGCAGCATTACCCCATGTTACATGGGGCATCTGTGAAACTGAAAGTGACTTTATATATGGGGAAGTGGAGAATCGATTAGATTTACTTCAAGAACAACTCAACAGGTAAAAATAGAGATGTGACCAAAAAAAAAAAGATATGTGTGAGAGAGTACATAATAGAACTGATATTAACAACGCTACAAGAGGAATGAATTTGCACAGGAAGTTTCCAAAAGCATTTGGGTAATCAGAAGTTCAAAAGTACAAATATATGCCTGATGGAAATATCACATCCTTGTTTATATCTAGTATGGATGACCTTAGATGATACTTAAGTTCAACCTTCTATGTTCTAGGAACAACCTATTCTGGGAATGCTGGGTACAAAATTTTTAATTCATTGCCAGAATACTCATGCCACTTGCCTTTAGGTACCCACATTAGCTACTCTGAATTGCCTTGCATAAGAGCCTCTCTACTCAATTTACTGTTTCTGAGACCAGCTTTTTAACAAAGAAGCTGTGGTGAACATCTAAACTTGTTAAATTTAAATCTCACCTCACTCAGAATGCTGTTTCCTTTGCAGTTATTCCTAATCTACATGTTCGCAAAAACTCAATTTTAAGTATCTTCATTATCTGAAGTATTTTTTCTTTCCTGGAGATCCAATGAAAACCACCTGCCTTGTTCAAAAAAGACAAATTCTCTTTTTGATGCATTAATTTTGCAACTGACCCTATAGTAAATAAGACATGGGAGAATGCAAATGCAAAATATTATTGCCTGTTAGAAAACAGATGCTTTGTTTGTCAGAATCCATTATTACCTTTGCTTAATAAAATGTCTCCTCCATCTCTCGTTTGCTTTCTGATATACTATTCTGCTGGCAGCTAAGTAGCATAGCTTATAGCATTTTAAAAATAAGGTTACTGAATTTTGATCCATCCTACACTATAATTTACCATGTAATTTAGCTTAATTCCAAATTGCCCTATGCTCAGGTCTGTGGCTTTTTTATTATTTTCACTCTGCAATTCCATTACTTTCAATATTTTTCCATGGCAAATACTATAAAAAGCACTCAGTCCTAATTATACTTTGGTAGCTCTCCACTGGCATTCTGTGCTTATATTTTAGCAGTTGGTTTAAAGCTGGGTTAGTGGCACACTGTTTCCTTCATCTGCCATAAGCCAATAAAACCATAGTACTTTTAATTTCTTAATACTACATAGTACATTAAAAAGACATTTTTAACATGTAAGCCTAAATTGCTGTAGGTTCTAATTGCAGTTCAGTTGAGCAATCTAAATAAATGTCAATGTCACATAACAAACCGCTGCATGCTTCCCATCAATAGTGTGCACTCTTTGGGGCTACATTTCTTTTACTGAAGTCTTAAGCTCTTGATACGGAAGTTAGTGCTCAAATTTACCCATTGTTTTGTCAAATTCTTATGCATTTTTTGAGTGAGAAAATATCCTTATTGCTGATAAACCAAGATTTAAATTGATATGGATTTTTTTTTAATCACTTTATCCTTTACTTCTTTTCATGTTTTTAAAGCTTTTCATGCTTCCAGGATTTTGGGCTTTGATAGGTTTTCTATGAATATAGAAGACAATATTCTATCCTGATTAAGTCAGATCTGACCTGATGGACAGCAGGGTCACTTCTTCCTGACCTTTTCCATGCCATGTCAGAGGCTTGGCATATCAATTATTTAATGGCTATACAAGGCTGGAAAACCATTGTACAAGGAATAAGTCCCTAAAGATATCTCTGGTTCTCCTTTTTAAGCAATTGGAATTTCAAGGAGGCTGTGGGCCAAGCATCTGCGGTTCTCCTGTTTATTCATCCTTGGGTGGCACGGCATGGACTTATTTTAAATTTTAGAGAAAGAAGGGAGAAGTTACATATGCAATAATGACAAAGACTACTAGAGGTACTCTTTGATTCGAAGTATGATTCAACTCCCATCAAGTGCTAACAAAGTAAGAAGGGAGCAATTTTTGCATTAATTCTAAGCCAAAACCAATTATCAATGCAAGTACTTCAGTGCTAAATTCCTTTTATTCACCAAGATGTTGAGGACCAGGTGTAGCAGATTGTTGGTCCCTTGATGGTGTCATGCTGCTGCTGCTGCTGCTGCTGCAGGATTTTCCCTGTGGAATCAGCATCATGCCTGTGTGAGATCAGCACATTTGCAAGCAGCAAGGAAACCAAGGGAGCTGAAAAAGAGGGCAAGTAGGGCATGTTAACAGCAATCTCCATTTTTAGGCCTTTCTTTGTGAGAGCTAATGACACAGAAAAAGCTTTTCCTGATAAAGGAAGAAACAGCATCCTAAAAAATCCTTTGGGCATAGCTTTTGGATTCATTTCATAGGTGCTTTTATAAATAAATTACACATGCAATGGACAACTCCAACATGATGAAAAATATCAAACAGTGAAGCACTTAGTAAAAGAAAAAATGAGGATCAATTCTGCTGCTGTAGGGAGCCCAAGTAGTAACAGTCACAACATCACAGGCTGCTGACAAAAATTTGTCTACTCTGTCAGATGAGCTGCAATACAGAAGATCATATGTCTACATAGCACTCTGTCATAGCATGTTCTGTAGCCTTCCAGCAGCTGGAGAGGCACTGTAGGTATTACCTGTTGTTGAGTTTGGCAAGACCATTTGAAAATCATTTCAGTGCAGCAGAATTGTAAGTATGACCAACATCAGCAGCTGAAGTGCTTCAGAAGTCATATACAAATTTATGAAAAAGGGAAAAAGAGAAAAAGCTACTAAATTTGAACATCATAAATGTTGCTATTAATTCTGAGGCCTGAATGAGTCTGAAAAATTTTCTCAGTGAAGAGATTTGAGCTGACTTTTATAAAATAATATTGACACCATCTTTCATTTTCTAAATGTGGAAAAACACAAATGTGGTTTTCTGCCTATTTCAGTGCATTGTATTAGCATTGGGACTCTTAGAATTAATTAATTTTCAGGTCCATCAGAAATAGTGTCTCATCATCAGCCAGTGAAAATCAATTTAGTTACAGGGAAGAGAATGCATTTATTAGAGTTAATTTCAACCAAAGACCGGGTCCTCGGTGTAACTTTATGTTACAAAGATAAGGGACAGTAATGAACTCAGACTTGAGATAGCAAAAAGACCAGAGGCAAGCACGCAGGTATGTTCTGCAAAGGAAAAATCAAGCTTTGGAAGGGCTCGCTACTCCCTCTTCTGTTCATTCCCGTGTAAGACATGGTCATGTCACAACAATTAGTAGTGTGCTTCATTAATGGGCTGCAGGTCCCTCTTGAATGCACCTATAATCAGAACGTTAAAATATAGGTGGTCCTCACCGTGAGTTAACAGATTCTGTGTTAATTCCCTAGGCTTGAGTCCCAAATGACTGCTGACATCCAAACCATCCTGCAGCTTCTGCAGAGGCAGTCAACACTCATTCCACCTGCCTATAGCATGGTGACTGCAGGTGCAGACTATCAGCAGTCAGCAACCCAAGTGATACAAAAGCTTCAGCCTGCAGCATCGATTAAAACAGACAGAAGTTTCAGTCCTTCATCTCAGGTATGTACATCTCCAAGAAGAGGTTTGCTTACCTTTTTCACTTACAATGGAAGAAATGCATATTGATCTATGTGCTTGTTCACTAATTTAAGGAATATGAAGTCATTATTTTGACTGAGAACCTCCACAGTGGGCTTAAATAGTACAGTTTCAGAGGCCACATTTTCTGTGGGGGTTGTAGAGATACATACAATTACTTATCTTATAATGAGGTGGATTTACTTACATGCTCTTCAAAAAAGTTAGCAGAAATGACAAGTACTAGACATGGATGTAAACCACACTTTTTAAGCATCAGACCTGCCTGAATGGCTGCATCTGCCATAAATCCCATTCATGAAGTCCTGAAAAGCACCTCAAGGTGCCTGACATGTCCAGCACCACAGTGGTTATAACAGTGGTTATACAGGTACAGAAGCAGGAAGGGCTAAAATTATTCTCGCGTCCAGTCCCTTGGTACTGCTGGAAATACAAACATACAGAGCTGGGACATACCTGCATTTCCCAATAAATGTTTTTCACCCCAGTTCTCACCAGGTAAAATTTGATAATTTTCCAAGCTGGACTTTAACAGCTTGGGCAGAGGTGCAGTATGTTATTTGCAAACAGGATGCTGCATGTCTAGAAATCTCAGGTCAGACACACAGCATATGACTAGTAAATACAGAGTGCTTGGATGTCACACTCTCTGTGCATATGCTGGAACACCTGTGGGCTCAGTAAGTAAAACCCATCTAGAAGGCATCCATTCACGTGCATAAATGCCCTGCAGTAATTTTCAGCAGTGTAAACTCATCATGCATATACCTGCACAAAACATACACCCATATTGATGAACAAAAATGTCGACACCCTCTGCAAATGCCAGCAGGTTCACTGCACACTTCACACAAATTTAGAGTTAAAAAATGAAAAACTGCATGTTGAGACTGAAACCCAAATGTTTATAATGCTCAGAATTCTGCAATTCCAGAGGTACATTCTGAACCAAATCTGCAAATTCAAGTATGTTGAAATCCACACTTCTAAATCGGGTCTCAAGAATATTCCGTTCTTCCGAAAGGCCCGTGCATATGTGGATCTTGATGTCATATGAGCAAGTATGAGGAGAGGACAAGGTATCCAGGCTTCTACAATTGATCAAGAGAATTGCATAAAATTACATTAAATTAAATGCAGTACCATGTAAAAGTATTTCAGTACACTGCTTAATTTTCAAACATGGCTTTCCAGCAACTCTCTGAATGTACTAATTTTGAGCAGAATAAGAGCCTGGGAGAGACTGATTTAATTATTACGATCCTGTTTCTTCTCTTCCCTTCCAGTGTCCTGAATTTCTAGACCTTGAAAAATCAAATCTTAAATCCAAAGAATCCCTCTCAAGTGGAGTACATCTTAACACAGCCTCAGAAGACAACCTGGCTTCTTTTTTACATCAAGAACATGACCAGTCTGTAGAGTGTCCACCCCAGCATTCTAAAACTTTTCTCCAGCCAGTTAGGCACCCTTCCTTGCCAGAATCTTCACTAAGCACTGTAGGAATCTTGAGTCTTCATAGGCATGTTTCTGATCCTGGTCTTCCTGGGAAATAATACTTTTATACTATTACTTCACATAAAAATTTAAGTGCTTTTAATGGCTGTTTTTCCTTTTTTTTTTTTTTTTTTTTTTGTATTTAAATCCTCTATACTTGACTCAGGGGCTACAAGGAATATACCATTATGCAAAAGTACTGTATATTTTCCTAAATCCGATGCTTGTAAGGTAAAGTTGAGCAGTTCTGATGTAAATATATATATATATATACACACACTAACTGTATGTTCCAAATGTAAAACTGCCAGCATTCTCAAGGCACCTTATATTTTTATTTTTTTTAAATAACATGCATGTTCTGAAATTACAGTTTACATTGCATGGAGACTACCATTTACTGGTATCATGGAAATAGTATTTTATTGTGGATATGTCTTCAGACAAATAGGAGACCAATAACAATAATTCATATAGAAAGAACTCCTCATTGACCAAGTTAAAATCCAAGCAAAATCTTCTTCTAGCTCACTTGAGAACTGATTTATCTTTCTTGTAGTGAGCATTTTACAATAAATCACAGTGAATCTACAGAAAGAATAAGGTAACCAAGTGTTCCAGGTTTGAAACAATTAGGACAGAGAAACCAGCTTCCTTCCAAATCAGTTGAAGTATGGCTATATTTTAAGAGATAGGAATACTCTGCCACAAGCTGTAAAAAATCACCATAGCTCACATCCACAAAACTGCATTAAATTAATAATTTGTTTCCAGTACATTAAAAATAAATAAATAAAATATCACATCATAGAAGCTATCTGTCCTCAGTAGGCAGGACACTTCATCTGTCACACCAATATAATCAAATGCAATAAATATAATTTCTATATAATACAGAAGACTGTGCTCCTTTTGTTCAATACAAATCATTAACAATCTGTTTAATTAAAAAAATACTTTGCATATTTTTGGTTTATAATGATTAGGATGGTTGGTTGCAGTTATCTATTTTTACCGCTTGGCCTCTCTACAGTGATCCTAGACAGGGTATATATGGATGTGGACACACAATACAACACACACACAGTCCTGTATGTGTGCATGTGTGTATTTTATAGATGTACATATGTGTGTATGTATGTGTGTATATATTCATATGCACACATATACACAGGTGTGTGTATATACCTACACTTACATGTAGGAGTATAGATATAGATAGAGATATATATATGTATATATGTAAAATCACTTTCAGGAACAATTGTAAACTTTCTTATTATAAACCGAGTAAGCTTAGCTTGTGTCCAAAGCTGACTACATTAGAATAAAATTATTAAGGTCTGTAGGCTTTTAATACAGTATGTACTGTATGTGCATAATGCTTTGTGAATACTTAGATTTAATTTTATTAAAATATGATTCTGCTTCAAATGTTGTGTTTATTTTAGAAATAACTGACCTTTTTTATTACTGTTTTCAAATATTTAAAGATGTTCATGATTTTCTGAACTAAATGCTTCAATGTGAAAATCCTCTAGGAAAAGAACTGTTTCAGAAGAGCATGTAATGCATTTAGTGGGAGAGAAGTTAAATTTAACTAGAACCAAATTAAACCCTCAGTCCTACAGCAGTGCTAGAGCAATGCAATAGTGGTTGACCTTCATAGTATTAGAAACATATATTATATGTTTGAATCAGAATGATACATAGCATTTTTAATCATACACATCCAGTAAATAAACGCAAGGTGGCAGAATCTTCTCTCATTTATAGTGTGCATGTTGAGCTACTGAGCAAGGTTCTGCTTTAGCTTTGTATATAAAGACACAAAAATTAATTAAGAGTGAAAAGAGAAACCAGCCCTCCCCATACAAATCAAATTTTCTTCTGCCTCATGCTGCTGTTGACTGTTGAAAGGTCCACCTGCTGCAACATGCTGACTGCTCTTACTTCTACCACGACAGGAGACCTGCACTGCTCGGTGCTTTGCAGAATCAGATCCAAGGTGACAGAATCATTGGGCCAGTCAGAATCCCTGCCTGCATATACTCTAGTGAAACAGAAGTGCTGAATAACAAATCAAAATAGCTTCTGCTTTTTCTTTTTTTTTCCAAATAGCAAGCACTAATAACTTCTGTTCTAGCTCAATCTCGTAACTAATAGTAATGTCTGTGACAAAGAACAAACTAGACCATTTTCTAAAACAGTACGTGTGGTTATGCTACATTTAAAACAGTCTGGTATAAATCAAAAATAAAATTAATGAAAAAAGTATAATGCATGATCATTGATTTACAAAATGCTCTTTGTTCTATTTCATCACTTGGTATTTCACATTAATGACGAGATTGCACAAAACAGGTGAACTGGGGGAGAAGTGTTGGGGAAAAGTGGCAACTATTTCATTCAGTCCACGTGAAGGAAAAGCTACTCCTCTTCCTCCTTTTCTTTGCTCAAAAAGGCTTTGTTCTTTCCTTAACTTTGTATTTATCAAAAAGAGAAATCTTGAAGGGAGGCAACCTAGGGAGACTTTGCAAGGTTTTGGAAGTTCTAAGCTCCCTAGACATCTGACAATGAATGAAGATACAAAACATGAAAGATGACAACTTAGCTGGAAATACTCCTGCTGCCCCTTATCCTGCCAAAGAAAGATCTGTCTTCTCAGGTACCTTCATTTCTTTCTGAGGTACTGTGAAGCACATGGTGATCCACTGCTCCAAGCTTTTTTCTTCTTGAGACAGGTACAGACCACTGATTTTAGATCGGCAAATTTTTTTTTTTTTTTTCAATGGGCTGGGTCCCTGTCTGTCTACCTGCACAGATTTACATTAAATATCTTGTATCTTGACTTACCTAACCCTGCCTTTCATGTTCCCGCCCTTTGTTCGCTCAGCAAACATGTCACATTTTCTGGTCTCCTGTCTCACAGCCCATGGATGAAACAGTCTTCCCTTTTCCTGCTGCAGATTGTGTCCTAGAAACCTCTCTCTGGTGAGTGCAGGTCACTCATCGGGGCTTCCATGTGACTCAACAACATAATAAGCTACATACAAAAAGCTTTGCTTGGCCTCTAGCTGGCTGCTCAGGTGAAGAAACTAGAGTTTTGCCCACAGATTAATTCTATTTCCTTCCAGTTGAGAGATGTTGAGCCAGCATGGACACAACTAGAATAGTGAGAAACTGCAGTAGCAGCATAGCAGAAGGCATGATTCCACAAATGAAAGTTGTACATACTACCACATCTGCAGAATAGAAGCTTTGATGTTTCTATGCTCTTTTCATAAGTATTCTTACACTGTGGACAGAAGTTTAAGCTAGTATTTAAAGTATGGCTCTTCATATATTGTCTTAAATCAGAAATAATTATTTCCACTGGAGTCAGCAGTTACACGTTACCACATTTTTCATCAGACTGGGAATCAGGTCTAGTGGGAACCTCTCGGCCATTCATCTACTGGCTCTCTAAATATACACACAGAGAATAATTTTTTTTCCCCATGTACTGATCTGTCTTAATCAGAGCTAAAGCTTGTTATTTTTAAGAATAATTCTGCAGAGCCAGAAATTGGCTTTTGGATGTTTCTAAAATGGTTTTGTGGCATGAATCGTATAGTGCCATTTCCAGTATCACCAAGCACAAAAATTTACTTCATTAAGACAAAAAAAGGATTTCTTTTTCTCCTCAAAAACATGTGATGCACCATGTGTGTGATATATCCCAAGCGAGCTGTAAGGAGAATTAACACATAGCAGTTTCTAATTCATTGCGGCATTGCCAACTCTAAATACTTGTCATTAAATACTCCTTACATTTTGGGGGTAGATAGTATTAGAGACATTATTTTCTTCCCTCTTACACTTTTCAGAATCTCAAATATATGGTATTTTTTCACAGTAAAAGCAAATGGCTTCTAAATGGCTACAATTCAAAGTTCTTAGTTCCTCTAGAGTATTATAACTACATTCAGTTGTGAAATCCAGCAAAATTTTGACATTGAGATGAATGATGGAAATGAGCAGACAGTAGTTTTGAAAAAGCATTATTAATTATGCTGACATTGTACACAATTTTAGAATCTACTTACTGTTACATGTAAAGTTCTGCCACATTTTGTTAACCAGATTAGGCACAACAGACTTCTAGGTAGCAAAGACTTAACTTGTTGATAATTAAAAAAAAAATGAAAGCTGCTGCTTCTTCCAACAAATCTTAGTGTTTCTAACTAATTGGCAAAGCTAATGTAAGATAGTCTTCTTTGCAAAAACTGTTAGATTTACTTCATCTATGGCTTTCTAGTTATTTAAGGTTGGGAAAAAGAGACTAAATAGTTAAACTGACATGAAATAATGATGCATGAAGCAGCTCTGCTCAACACAAGCACTTTTTTAGTTTATTCCTTTAGACAGGTTTTTAGAACAGGGTAATTCTATTCTTTTCGCATTCTTTCAATTTACACAATATCAAGCCATTTAAAATGTTTTAGTAAAATGTAGGATATCCACAAGAGCTCAGGGATAAGCCTCATAGCTAGAAATAAACAGTAGATATCAAAATTCAGTATATTTTAAAATATTCTTCAGAGAAGATTTGTGAAGACATGAGACAAGCCTAGCAGAAGGTAACTGCAATATAAACATTAGCATTTATTCCCTTTTTTGAAACCTCTAGTTGCCAGGTATTTCCAAGAATGAAAGTGGGTGAGACAAATGAACTCACACAGAGGGTTTTACATTCAGGAGGCAGTTAGAAGCAACCAATCACTCTCTTCAGTTCAGATTCTGAGAGTTTAATCTTCTCTTTCACCAAGACTAACATTCTGAGGCTCAGCACCCATAGCACTGAGCTCTGTCAAGAAGGAAGCAATGCTAATTGCTGAGCCCTGTGACCATACAGGCTGTACATTCACTGCACTACATCTGTTACCAAATAGAGAACTCTGCTTGCAGGAAATTGCTGCCAAATAAATCTTGTGCTATCCTTGGTCAAATACAGATTAATTCAAGTTCAAGTCCAGAAAGACAGCTGCCCTCCACGTCAGGACAAACAGAGCTTCCAGTTTCAGTATGAGTTAATAGTGGTGCACTCAGAGCATTATTAGTGACCGACATAGCAGGAAACACTAACCTGGTACCTATATTCACTAACAGGAGCAACCACAACTGAAATAAAATGGGTCTGGCAAGCAAGGTCTATGTGCTGAAATTACTGGTTTGTGGGTTTGGAGTTGTTTCTTTTTAAACTATGAGCAACTTTTGACACTTCGTTCAAACCCACACCATTACTTGCAGATGCTTCAAATGGTTGCAATCATGCATTTAATAAAGTCCCCAGACTTGGGTGAGGTTTCCCCCCCATCCTTTATTTTTTGCACATACACAAAAACGCATCCTTGATGCTCCCTATTAGTTTATTCTTATTTCAAATCATTCATTATTAATGATATTGAGATATCATTAATACAGTGGGAGGCACTTGTTTGATCTGTATGTACAATAGCAAGGAACCTAGGCTCTCTTTCAAACTTAACATTAAATTTTTAATGAAAATACTGGTAAATTATACAATTGATTCATATTGGAGACAGACTTGGTATGCAGCCATTGGCATATTTTCAACAGCTCTCCAGACACTGAATTAATTTTTAAGTATCTTCTTATTCAGAATAAAAAGAGCATGCAGAAGGTCCTTCAACATGACTGTTCTGAATCTAAAATTTCCTTCAGTTCTATTAGGAATGAATGACATGTATGTATATCATACAGCATACAGTATGTGTCCCATACTACATGTACTCTCTATATAATTTTTTTATCGAGACTTGAAAAAGAGTGTATTAGAAATTCAGTAGCAAATTGCTAAATGTGAAAAATAAAAACAGTACACAACATTCACATAACAGATCACACAGGAAAATCATAACACCAGATTCTGCCCATGATATTAAAGGACCATGTCCCAGAATTTGTAATGCATAAAGACATCTCTATGGCAAGCCTAGTTCTTACTGTACCTCTATGTGTAAGTAGTAGATAGAACTATTAATGAAGAAACATATTTCTTCATCTAGCTACTTCGAGGTTTTTAATTGCCACTTGGGAAGTTCTTTGATTATTCATGAATGCAGAATATGGCTATTCTCTTTGGAATGGAAATTAGATGGATAAAATTAAAGCATTCCACAGGAAGGATTTGTTCTTTTAATGCATTATTTACCTTTTCTACATTGACATTTTATGATGTTGTAAATTTGAAAATACAAAGAAAGCTCTGAAAACTTAGTCTAGATAAATACTTCACTACTATGAACTGTGTAACAAATCCTATTTATAAAACAGGTTTTGTACAATGCAGTTAATGCAAGTTATTTTGCTTTCAGAAGGAATCTCCTGGAAAGCTTTTGACTGGACAAATAAGAACACTTGTACACTGTGCATATCTTCAGTATTTTGTATCACCATGAAAACTTGCAAGAAATCTAAATATATAAATACATCTGTACTCCCTCTGACTTCACTAAGGAATTCAAAAATCTAAGACAAATTCCAGGTAGCAAACTTGGGTAATGAAGCTGGCAATTGCTGTCCATTGAGGCCCAAATTTTCAGAAAATATTTTGATCAAAAGTGCTGTCTGAATATTTATCTTCAAGCCACTTCTGTTGCTTGAATCATCGTCAAGAATGTAGAGTGAATCAGAGTGAATGGTGTGTTTACCATGCAGGACCTACTCAGCAAGTGATTTTACTGATCCTGATGATGAGCCAACTGAAGAACCAAACAAACCAAACAAACAAAAAAAAAAGCAAACATGCAAGAACTTGAAAGTCATTCCACCTGTATTAAAATACTATCTAAGCTTGCCTCACAAAAAAAACCAAACAAAAAACCAAAACCAAACAAACAAAACCAACACAAAAAACAAACAAACAAACAAAAACAAACAAACAAACAAACAAAAAGAAAAAAAAAAAAAAAAAACCACCAACAACAACACCCCACGTTATTGCCACAAGCTGGAACAATTTTACCTAGAACTCTGCTTTTTAATGGAATCCGCTGATCTAGTTTCTCCAAAGCAGCAGACTTTTTTCAGTGTGCCACCTGAGGCAGTATGCCACTGGTAATGAAAAAACCACATAAAGCATTGAGGGTATCCAATCCTTTATTGTGTCAGCAAGCTACCCGTTCACAAGACACATTTATGTACGGGCAGGTATGAGGCACGACCTGACCGGACAGCAGCCCCTATCCTATCATCCTATCCTATCCTATCCTATCCTATCCTATCCTATCCTACCCTATCCTATCCTAGCCTAGCCTAGCCTAGCCTAGCCTAGCCTAGCCTAGCCTAGCCTAGCCTAGCCTAGCCTAGCCTAGCCTATCCGCTTCGCTGCTCCGCCACCGCCCCCCCGCCTCGGACGCCTGAGGAGGCCGCACGGCTCCGACCCCAGCCCTGGGCCGCCTTATTGGGCAGCCCAAAGCCCGCCCCCCGGCTGGGCCCGCCACCACAGAGCGGCCCATGGGAGTGGGCGGTGCCGCGTTTCTGGCGGGCGGGCTCGGTGGGGCGGAACTTTGCCTCAGTGGGGGTCCCTTCTGATGCGAGTAACCCCTAAGTGTAAGTCAGGAGGCGCTGAGGGCAGCGGTGTTGCTGCAGCCTGTGCTCAGCCATGGCGTCTGAGCCGCGTCCCCAGCTGTAGGCGTGGAGGTTCAGTGTGCGGGGAAGGCCGCTGGCGCGGCACAGCCTCTGCCACGCTGCTCTGTGAGGGAAGCCTTGTACTGCTCCCCTTCCTCTGCCAAAACCCCTGCTCTTGAACCCTGTGACTATTTCAGTCACATCTAGAAGGTACAAATGCTTCAAAAATAACATTTTATGAAAAAGATAAGCGTCCAACTCCGGGAGAGCAAGAGAGTCAGGAGGTTTGCATCATCAATGGGCATAGTAGAAGCTCATTTCATCATCTGAAAACCTGATGAAAGCATCAGCAGCAGCTGAAATAACATCAAATAGCATTGATTGTTTTCTCCCCTCCAAATAAATCACAAGTGCCCCTTTAATAACTGAAAACTCCTGAAACCTGTAAAGGCTTCTTGTGGTATAAACACACTGGGCCTGATTTAGCACTGGTACATACACAACTTGGGAAACAATGTAAACATACAAACATCCTATCTTCACACACTGTACTCAAGTAACTCATGCAGGCTCAAAAAAAAAGGGGGGGTGGTGGTGGTGCAGGGAAGCTGTGGGACTTTCCCCAGAAATCTTTAATTGAAACTTGAATAAGGCAGTAACGAAAAGTAATGATGAAATAAAAGTGAAACCTGAGAAAAGCAGAAAATAAAAGGAAAAGAAAGTAAAATGAATTGTGTTCCTCTACAAAAGAATCCTCCAACTGAAGGCAGTTCCACTGGGAACAACTCTGTGCCATGTCTCAGCATGACAAGCAGCTGAGGTCACAATTTCAGTTACAGGAAATTTTAGACAGGGAAGTGACTTCTGGAGATAGCTGGTATTCTTTAAAAAGCAAGGCCTTAAATCAAGAGCCCGGTCAAGCCAAGTCTCGAATATTTCTGCTGAGGAAAATCCCACTACTCTGGGCAATATATTGCAGTATCCAATTGTTTTTACAGTGGAGAATGTTTTTTCCTAGACCTGAATAGAATTTCCCCTGAAGAAATTTGTTCCAATTGCCCCCTGTCACTGTTTAACACTGGCCCAGCAATTAAACCGAAAAACAGATTGTTATATTAATCCCCCCCTCCTCCCTGATAAGGAAAGGAGAGAGAATAAGGGAAAGAGACTTATGGGTTGGAAACTAAACTGCACAACTTTAATGAAACAGGAATGATAAATAGGTGAAATTACTAAATATATACAAATATACAAATATACAGGAAAAGATTGATCCCACATTCCCCCCCCTTCTCCCCCAATAACTCTCACGTCACCACGGAGGCTGCAGGGCAGCCCTGGGAAAGTCCAGGCTGGACCCTGGGGTCAGGAGCAGTCGGGAGCTGGAGGCAGGAACACACAGATTCAGGCTGGAATGGATCAGGACCACAGGCAGACGAATGGACGGAATCCTCCCAGGATTCCAAAGCACACAGGGAACCGGTGAAGGAAGGCAGGAAGGGCAGGAAAAGGAGCAGGAAAGGGCAGGAAAAGATGTTGACCTTCGTGATCCCTCAAATTTATACTGAGTATGACGTGTATGGGATGGAATACTCTGTTTGGTCAGTTCTGGCATCTATCTTGTCTCGGGCCTCCCCCGAGGAGGGGTTCAGGTGGGACCTCTTTACTCCTTCTGCAGGGTAAAATGTTTTCCTCAGAGCTGCACAGTGTCCTTGAGTTTGCATACCAGTCTCTGGCAGTAACTATAAACATCCAGTGTTATCAGTCCTAGAAGCAGACACTGTGTGAGAAACTTGCTGTTAATTTCAGCAAGTGCAGCTACTTACAAGAAACTTAGCTGAAAGCAAAAGTACAAAACAGAAAATCACCTTTATCCTGGCTCAAACCAGGACACCCCCTGTCCTTTGAAATGAGATACAACTTTTAGGAGTTGGAAAACTGGTTGCATCTCCCCTAAGCCTTCTTTTCTTTAGGCTGAATAAGCCCAGGTCCTTCAAATATGTGCCAAACTCTCCAGTCCCATAAGTATCATGTTGGCCCACCACTGGACCCTCTCCAGTTTTTCACTCTTTCTCTTGAATTGTCCAGGACCAAAACTGAACACAGAAATCCCGGTGCTCTGTATTTTTCTGCAAAACATGGAATTGAGTAGGATCTGATGCTTTACATCAGAATCACACTGAGGTTCCCTACAATCTCAGGATTGAAACCAAGCCTGCTCCTGACATCTGCCATACGGGTGAAATCGCATCTTAGGGGGAAATTGTCCCAACAATGAGACTATCCAAGAAATTCCTCTAGGAAGTTAGTCAAATTTGTTTTAAAACATACTCAAAGTAAAACATTGCTATGTACAAGTCTGATTTACTTCTCTGATGGCCTTTTGTGAGGTTGTATTCTGCAAAAAGGCACATGCTGCAGATAACGATTACGAACCGCTCGGACTACCTGAGGTTTAAAAAAAAGCCACCAGTGACCCGCCCTAGGAACTCCTGAGCTGCAAGGACACAACTTCAGGTGATGTTTGTTTTCCTAAAGTCACGGTTTGCTTTCTAAAAGACATTCCGTGTGTCTCCCCACACCCCTACTTGCGGGCGTATCCCGCCGGCCCCTGCCCTTACACAATCGGCCCGTAAACGAAACCGAAACCGAAGCCGGTGCCGGGTTAAAGCGGAGGCGCAGGGCGGAGGACGCGCTGCTCTCTCACCCCCTGCCCGACACCCGCCGCCAGACACCCTCGGCTGCCCCCGCAGGGACCGACCCCCCCGGCGCTCCAGAGGCAGCGGAGATGTCCCGTAGTCCCGGGCCGGCGGTGACGGCTGAGGAGTGCCGGGACGAGCGCTTCCTCTACATGATCTCCTGCTTCAGGCCGCGGATCAAGCAGGTCATCCGAGTGCAGCCGGTGCTGGACCGCCTTCCCTCCCTGAGCGCAGCGGAGAGGGAGAGGGTGCGGGCGGCCGCCCTGCAGCGGGGCGAGGTGGAGGGTGCGGAGGAGCTGCTGCGGGTCGTGGAGCGGGGGCCCCGCGGGTGCGGGTGGTTCCACGAGTTCCTGCAGGCGCTGGAGCACGGTGGCTGCAGCTTGGCCGCCAGCTATGTGAATCCCAGCCTCAGCCAGCTCCCCTCGCCGGCCCAGGAGGCTGACCACGACCTCTGCGTGCACTTGGTGCAGCTGCTCCACAGCACGTTGGTGGATAAAATGCAGGCCATTCAAGTGGCCGAGAAGTGCCTGCAGCTGGGCATCTTCCAGAATGAGGATCTGGATCGGGTAAGTGACATGGGCGCCAGGCAGTGCCACAAGAGGTTGGGCACTCCCAGGAGCTGTGGGGCAGATAGTAAGCCACAACTAGAAATGGCAGAGTAAGTGCAAAAATGAAAGGGCAGTACTGAAACTCAGGCCAAAAGAGAAATGATGCTCCAGGTAAACCAATGAATACTGCTGACAATGGACCAGCAGGTGGGATGCCACCAGCTAAGAGCCAGGGAAAGAAAGAAGGACATGAACAGAGAGATATAGTAGGACAGTGCCTAAGTGGAAGGAATATGTCATTTCACCACAGACCTTTGGCTCAGAAGATTAAGTGTCTTCTGGTCCCTGAACCATACTAGGAAGTAATGATGGCTTGTAAAGTCCTAGAAAATACTTCCTTCCACTGTTTTGCCATAGGTTCACTAAGGATTACTATGTGAAGTGAAGGTAAGCAGAAATACAAGTCTGACAAGAAAAAGCAAGTGTCAACAAGTTAAGCACTTGCCAGCATGTACTTCATTTGATTAAGAATTGCCCTGACAGAGGAGAAGAAATTAAAACAATACTTACCATAGCAATACAGAGAAAACCGGCAAACTGAGGGTGAAACTACATCATTTTTACACTCTGAGCTTTTGCATACACTTTTTTTTAGGAAGTGTGAAGATCCATCTCAGTTAAATGACCGTCACATGCATAATTTTGTCTATTGATTTTCAGGTAGCCGTAAGGGCCAGTTGTTCCCTAAGGGATGGGGCACCAGGCATGGTAACACAGCAGGCATAGGCCAGGGCCTTTTAGGAGGTTACTGGCTTCATTCTCTGGTAATGGGTCCATATATTCTCATATTTTTGCTGGTGTTTCCATTAAGCCTTCATTAGCCTTCACTATCCTTCCATTTTCACCTCCAACAGTGCCTGGGCTTTCTTACTGTTATTCTATATTCTTTTTTGTGTACCTCTCCTACTCTCACTTCCCATGCACTTCTTTTGATGTTCAGTCTCACTCAGGGGTTCCTACTGCTGTGCTTGCCTATTTTCTTGTATAGCAGGATGGGTGATTCTTCAGCCTCAAGAATATTGTCCCTGAGGACCAAACACCTGTCTCAGGCTGCTTTGGTTTTGGAATACTCATTTTGTTCCTCATGTGATCACATGTCAAGATTGACTCTGCCTTGGGACACTTTGCTATAGCTCCTTCGAGGACAAAAGCCACTTTCTAGAGGCATAACTATTCACAGAATCATAGAATGATTTTAGTTGGAAGGGACCTCAAAGATCATATAATTTCAGTCCTCCCTGCATGGGCAGGGACACCTCTCACTAGGTCAGGTTGTTCAAAGCTCCATCCAGCCTAGTCTTGAACACTTCCAGGGATTTGGCCTCAACAACCTCCCGGAGCAACCTGTGCCAGTGACTTAGCACCCTCATAGTGAAGATTAGCCTCCTAATGTCTAATCTAAATCTCCCCTCTTTCCTTTTAAGCCATTACCCCTTGTCCTCTTGTTAGATGCCCATGTAAATAGTCCCTCCCTGGCTTTCTTGTGGGCTTCCTTCACTTTCTGGAAGGCTGGTATAAGATCTCCCTGAAGCCTCCACTTCTCCAGGCTGTCAAGCCCAACTCTCTTAGCCTGTCATCATGGGAGAGGTTCTCAAGCCATCTGATAATCTTTGTGACCCTCTGGACTCACTGCAAGAGCTCTATGTCCTTCTTATGTTGGGGAGTCCATTACTGGACACAGTACTCCAGGTGGGGCCTCATGAAGGCAGAGTAGAGGGGGAGAATCACCTCCCTTGACCTGCTGTCCATGCTATCCAGCTCAGGTTATTGTTGGCTTTATGGGCTGCAAGTGCACATTGACAGCTCATGTTCAGCTTCTTGTCAACCATCACCCCAAAGTCCTTCTCCTCAGAGCTGTTTTCAATGCAATCTCCACCCAACCTGTATTTGTGTTTGGGACTGCCCCGACCCAGGTGCAGAACCTTGTACTTGGCCTTGTTAAACTTGTTGCTGTTTTCATGAGCCCACCTCTCAAGCCTGCCAAGGTCCATCTGGATGGCATCCCTTCCCTCCAGCACGTCAACCTCACCACAGTTTGGTGTCATCAGCAAACCTGCTGAATGTGTACTTGATTCCACTGTTTACATCACCAATAAAGATGTTAAACAGCACCGGTCCAAGTAACAACCTTTGAGGAATGCCATGCATGACTGGTCTTCATTTTGACAATGAGCCACTGACCACAACTCTTCGAGTGTGACCATCCAGCCATCTACATTGATGTGATCCATCCATCACATCTACATTGTCCCAGGTTAGATACCAGAATGTCATGTGTGAGGGGGCAAAATAGTCATAGAATTATAGAATCATTAAGGTTGGAAAAGACCACTAGGATCATCAAGTCCAACTGTCAACACCGCCAGTCAACTAAACCATGTCTCAAGTGCTATGTCCATATATTTATTGAACACCTCCAGGGACAGCTCACTTTCCAGGCCAGCCCGTTCCAGTACCTGGCCAGTCTTTCAGTAAAGAAATTCTTCCTAATATCCAGTCTGAATCTCCCATGGTGCAACTTGAGTCAATTTCCTCTCATCCTATCACCATTTACGTGGGAGAAGAAACCAAACCCCCACCTCACTACAGCCTCCTTTCAGGTAGTTATAGAGAGCCATAAAGTTTCCTCTCAGTCTTCTCTTCTCTAGACCAAACAACCCCAGTTCACTCAGCTGCTCCTGATAAGACTTGTGCTCCAGACCCTTCACCAACTTCATAGCTCTTCTGCACATGCTCCAGCACCTCAGTGTCCTTGTCATGAGGAGCCCAAAACTGAATACAGTACAAGGTTTAGCCTCACCAGCACCAAGTACAGGAGAAAACTGCCTCCCTGATGACAACACTATTTCTCATGCAGGCCAGGATGCTGTTGGCCTTCTTGGCCACCTGGACACACTGCTGTCTCTTGTTTTGCTGTCTGTCAACCAACACCCCCAGGTCCTTTGCTATCATTGAGTGACAGCGTTTTCCATGTCCTGCATGACCAGGTTTCCAGTTTCTTTCTGGAGAGGGCCTCCATTTTCATTAGTTTCATCTTATTTCTGACACCCCTGTAGAAACTTGTCTTGGTGCCCATGAAATCCCTGGCCAGATTCAATTCGCTCTGTGCTAACCTGATCCCTGGCTTCTCTGACAACTTCTCTGTACTACTCCCAGGTTACCTGTCCCTGCTTCCACCCTTTGTAGCCCTTGTTTTTACATCTATGTTCAAGAGCTCCTTGCTTATCCAGGAAGGCCTCCTGGCATTCCTTCCTGCCTTCCCTTTTGTTGGGACATATTGCTTTTGGGCATGGAGGTGGTGATCCTTGCATATGGAGCAGCTTTCCTGGGCTCCTCTCCCCTCCAGAGTTTTGTTCCATGCTCATGGAACAAGTTTAAATGGGAATCGCATGTTTAAATGGGAATTGAGATGATGAAATCAATATAAGGGAAATATTTGATTTTATGTATGGGGTCTTGTTACAGATTACATCTGAGATCTGGTAAGCTGTATGCTATCAGTTCTCTTTGATCAAGGTTAGCTATTACCTAACACAGGGGCAAAACAATTTATTATTCCATAATAATATAATAATAATAATAACCTTTATCCAGTAGTACCAGTCTCTCAGTTACATTTCAGGTCTCAGAAGTTTTATATATCCCACCAAAAAACACAGAATAAATATGGGGTTGGATAAAGCTGCAGTAAATCTCTTCTGATGAGTATCAGGCCCACTCTATACTGAATTTTTAAGGGTATTTTAATGAAGACAGGGAAATGCTTTTGTACATGTATTTCTCCTCCTATCTTCCCTGAACCATCTGAAAAATCTCTCTCAAGGTTGTTTTTTTCTCATTCTCACCAGATCCACACTGTTACTGACAATCGTGGGAACAGAGATGGTGCAAGAGAGCTACTGAGCAGAATAGTGCAGAAGAAAGATTGGTTCTCTCCTTTTTTGACTGCTCTCCGTGAAACCCAACATGGACACCTTGCAGATGATTTAAGTGGAAACCCAGGAGGTAATCATCTTGCTTCACTGGTACTAATGTGTGGTTTTTAATACTTCTTTTTTGTACCATTACTTGCGAAACAGTGCAGGGTACTGACCATACTGATTTTGCCATGACACTAAGATTAATGATTTAACTTGTCTGGGGATTTCAAAATCAAGATATGTAAGAGCTGATTCAATAGTTTCATAAATGTTAAAAATCCTTATTAAGCAGTATCAGAATCCAACAATACATATTTATTTGTTATTAAATTGAATCTTTACCATTGTTTCTCAATGTGATGTTTCTATTATAATAAGTTCTAAAAATATTCTGAAGATTAATTTGAACAAACAAAACAAATCTTATCTAGATTTCTTCTTCAACAGAAGGATTAGTGTCTCCTAATGCTTTACAAATATATGTGCATTTTAAAGTATACTGCAGTATGTTTACTTGGGGATGAGACATTCCTAAGTCTCTAGACTTTTTATAAAATTTATTATAAACAGCAGAATAAACTAGTATAGAGATGATTTACAAAAATGAAACTAAAAGTTACATAGAGTTTCAGCTACTACTTTTTATTTCCATACATTAACTATGATATTATAATCTATCTCAGTGCTCCTCTGGATTCTAAAATAAGATAAAGGAAGCAGATACTATATCCCTCATTTTTTACAGGACTTCACATATGTTTTTTAAGATTTTTGAGACTAATGTTTTTTAACAGATTTCCTATTTAGCAGTGTCAGCCTTCTTGCTAGAGGAGCTGACCAGAACTATGTCTCTCTACTTCTAGTTGCTGTTTGTGGAACAATGGATTAAGATTAGGGTAAGAGGGGCACGAAGGTGTCTCTTCCAGCTGAGGACAGCAATCATCCTGTCTTCCACCAGACACAGACAAGCTGCTACCATATTTGAACAGTTCAAAGGTGTCTGAGTGTTCCAGCCTGTAGGACAAGACTGAACAAGTTAGAGTCTCAGAAGATAGTTCTGAGTGAAAGTCAGATGCTGGGAATTGCTCAGCAGCTGCTGTGGTGCTGATTTTCATTTTGTGTTGCAGTTTTGACAGGCTTAAATTATGGTCTTTGTTACTTTGCTGTCAGTAAGGTAAACAAAGTAATAAATATTTATCAATTATGCAAATTATTAAATGTTTTTCCTTTTTTCAATTGTTTCCAAACTTTGCATTTATGAATTTTCAGTGTAGTGCAGACAATAAGGGCAAAATTTAAGTCTGTTTCAATTGTTTGATGGAATACTGAATGAATGCTTTTTTTTTTATAGTTCCTTAGGAATCATGGGCAATGCAGGTCCTAAAAGAAACTGTAGAGATGAATACATAAAGCATAAATTGTGTTGTTTTAATATAAGAAGTTGTCACTGTACACAGTTCTGGACATGTATGGATATGTTAACTGTATGATTGCTGTAGCATCCACTGATAAAAGGTCTTAGACCAGAAACACCAGAACAGCTTCACTGGGTATCTTGAAAGAAGAATGGTGCTACATTTTCTCACTTCAGGTTGATCCCCAATAATCTGTTCCAGTAGAACACGTTGTTATTAGCAGACATCTACACACAAAAATGGAGAATTTTCTAAAATAAATCTTTACATAAATCTACTAATTTACTTAAATTTAATTTCTAATTGCAGAGTAATTTAGTTCCAAATCTAGAAAACATTGTAATGCAGTCTGATGCAGTTTTTGTAAAAAATGTTTATCACTTACTGAACAGCATATTTTGCCTTTGGAGCATCTCTAGTTCTACATGAGTCTAATATAAAAATAAAAGAATAGAGAAGCCAAAGAGCAATTATTTCTGTGTTTGAAGTAAGACAAAGAAATTGAAGGAGTAAAGACATTCTGTGAAAGCTCTCTCAGGTGTTCTGTTTTGTGGACAAGTTTTGAAGTCTTACTATAAAAGGTACATCCATTTCTGAACTCACAGAACCTATGGAATTGAGAAGGTAGGAAATGTGGTCTAGTCCACAAATTTAATTTTCCGATTTTTATAGTGGCTGCAAATATTTGAGATTTATGACTAACAGCTTTATTAATAAATATGTATAAAAACACCAGCATTCCAAACTATAAAGTTTAAGTCAAGACCAAGACCATATGTTATACAGTTATGTGGATGATGAATACAGGCTAGTTCTTTGTTTTCTGTTCTCTAGGCTAAAAAAAAATCACATGTTTTATAGTGCTGTGGAATTTCTATTTATTTTCTAGGAACAGAGAATAGACAAAATGGGATGAAGAACAGTCCAAATGAAAAAACAGAGGCTACATGCCAACCAGAATATGCCATAGTGGAAGATTTGAAGCAGCAAGAAAATGTGAAAGATAATTTCAGCAGTGAAAACAGTGAACTGGGAATGCCTACTGAGAAGAATTCTATATTTTCAGGTATGTCTAGTAACTGGTATTTCATGCTGGTACCAGTTAAACTTTAGTAACTACGAGTAACTGAGGAAACATTCTTGGTGTGTTAGCTCCCATCTTTCTCAAAAACTCAGGAACGTGTATTGTCAAGGTGAATTGAATGAATGGAAAAAGTAAACGTTGATTTTTTTTAAGCAGTGAATTCCACTTCTTCCTATAAATTAACCAAAGTAACAATTTGAGGGTCAGATCTACAGATTTATTCACTTCAGTTCAAAGAGGTGCTCTAGGACCAGGTTGTGTTGTCATACTTCAACTAATTAATATGAACATATGATATGGTTCATATCTTATATGAACCATAAGAGCTGGTTCAGGAACTAATTTGCTAGCACAATACAGAACGGAGGACATGGCCAAAAAAATCTGTAGCACACTATGTGTGTAGATATAGAGAGATATATCTTCATGTAGATATATTTTGCATCCTGGCTGTATTGATGATGGTTTACTATGGGCTTCTTGATTTTCTTATAACTGAGCAAAATTAATGATCTTCCTTTCTTCTTAAACAGCACTTATAACAACTTTGTATTATTTCTTAATGTACTGTGTGCCTAAATTAGTAATTTTTACATGTATTTAATATTGTTAATTAAAAGTATTAATATTATTAAATGATTACCTCATTTCAGACCTATTCATGGTACATTTATGACATCCAATCAAAACATTAGGTTTACACTGACAGCTCTTCCCAGTGTTGACAAAGCAAGAGGAATATTTCTGTACCACTATAACTGCAGCTATATAAAGCAAATCTTTCTAGAAGATTGGTAATTCTGTATTTGAAAACATTTTTTGAGTTTGGTAAGTCCTTTAGTGCTGTCCAGCAAGTAATTTTCCTGTTTATTTTGAGTATTTGTATTTACCATGCAGTGAATGACTTTTGTCACCTACTTCTAATGTTCAAAGTACATTTTAGTACAGTTTTTTAAAATTGTTGTAGCCTGTTGTTCATATGAATATGTGCCTTGGGAACTGCTTATGATCAACAGCAATTACCAGCAACAATTTCCAGAGATAGTTAGGAACCAATGGCTCAAACATATGCTGTATGGTTAAAGAACTATTCATACATGTTATAAGTTCCAATGGAGCTCAGACAATAGCAATAGCTGAGATAAATCCTGCCTGAAATTATTTTAGTGGGCTCACTCAGCCACAGGAGTAAGACAACTAAGGATGCTCTTTTTTATCAAACAGGAGTGAAGAAATAAATTGGCTCTGAAAACTGCAGCCTTTCAAGTGTGCAACAGGAGGAGCCTACTTCTCATTTAGTGTGATACAATAGCATATCATAGCAAGTATTGAATGACTGACTACAGAAAAATGTTCAGCTTGCTTTACCTGGAGTAGAACATATTTTGGCAGTATAAAGAGGAGTTGCCATATATTTAAAGATGATTCAGTATAGATAAGACTGAGTTACCCTCATTCTTATTTAAGGTCCTTTCAGGGCAGGGCTGAGGCTCTTTACTTGTAGCCTCACAGAGAGGAGGTTTTAATTGCTGCTAGCCTGAACTTTTCCCTGAGCCTTGTGAGGTTGAGGGTTACAGATAACTAGATCCATCAGCTATTACTGAACCTGCCACAAGCTAATTTTAGCCTGAAATTATGGTCTGCAATGACATGAAAAGGCAGTAGATATTAGCAGTTCGTGCAGCTGAGCAGATCTGTAGAGAGAAATGGTGCAAAGGTTGTACTTACTAAATGAATTCTGGCAGTTTGGTTCAGGTTGACTGCAGGCTGGTTTGGACTGTCTTCCTGCAAGTGACTGGAAGGCATCTCATTTGGCTTCAGCTGACAGGAGTTTATTCTGATCCAAACCATCTCTTTGAAACGAACCGAAGTAGTATAGGTAGAGACAATTGACAGATTCACTATAAATGTGGTCTTTTGAGTTGAAATAAACCAGCAGTGTAGATGCAATGTAGCAAAAGCTTCCAGGAGGCAGTGTGGCATCAAGATGACCATGGAGGAACTGGCTCATGATTCAGCCATCTTGAAGTGCAGAAAGCTTTGATCTCTATGCACTTGTACATGCAGAATTAACTACACTCAAGTCTTTTTCTACCCTTTCTCATGATTTCGTAAGACCATATTTTTAGACCAGGCAGTTGAAATACAACTAAAGCCCAGATTCTACTTCCAAGTAGGCTGGGAACACACCTAACTTGCAGTTTGATGATGTCAAGTGCTGTCAGTGTTGAAGTACACTCCCACCATTCCTTCATGTATTGAGAATGACAAATTTCAAGGAGAAAGAAGCTTTTTGAAGTCACTTAAATTACTGAATTTGTTTGTAAAGCATAAAGACAAGATAGACCAGAGAGAAATTAGGCATGCAAAAACACAGATAAGAATCTGCTCACACAAAAAGCAGTAAGTGTGCAAGCTCTGAAGTGAAAGGGACATTAAGTCTACAGTTACCTGTATACACAACACTTTTTCAATAACAGCAGGTTTGTCTTTCAAGGCCTGTTTCATTAAAAAAAAAAATAATTAGAACAAATAGTTACACTGGAATTACCTGGAAATTCCAATAATGTCTCACAAAATGTCCCTTGATGATTCAGAAAGAAAAACTGCCCCTTAATTTAAAGGTAGGACCAATTTTAATAGCCTCTCTGTATTTTGGTCTTTCATTTATGATTTTCTGATGCTTTAAACTTATTATATATCATAGAATCATATCATAGAATGGTTTGGGTTGGAAGGGACCTTAAAGATCATCTAGTTACAACCCACCTGCATGGGCAGGGACACCTCCCACTAAACCAGGTTGCTCAAGGCCCCAGCCAACCTGGCCTTGGACACTTCCAGGGAGGGGCAGCCACAACTTCCTTGGGCAACCTGTGCCAGTGTCTCACCACCCTCACAGGAAGTAATCTTTTCCTAATGTCTTAGCGTAAATCTCCCCTCTGCAAGTTTTAAGCCATTTCCCCTTGTCCTCTGGCTCCACACCCATGTAAAAGCCTTACCCCAGCTTTCTTGTGGCCCCTTTCACATATTGGAAAGTTGCTATAAGGTCACCTCAGAGCCCTCTCTTCTCTAGCCTGAACAACCCCATCTTCCTCAGCCTCTCTTCATGGGGGAGGTGCTCAAGCTCTCAGAGTGATTTTGTGGCTCTCCTCTGGACACATTCCAGGAGCTCTATGTCCTCCTTCTGTTGAGGAATCCAGAACTGGACACAGTACTCCAGGTGGGGTCTCACAAGAGCAGAGTAGAAGGGGAGAATTTCCTTCCTCAATTCTGTCTGCACTTCTTTTGATGCAGCCCAGGACATGGATCAACTTTCTAGGCTGCAAGTGGACATCAACAGCTCATGTTAAGCTTCTGGTCTACCATCATCCCAAGCCCTTCTCCTCAGGGCTGTCCTCAATCCATTCTCCTCCCAGCCTGTATTCATGCATGGCATTGCCTTGACCCAGGCAAGGTGCAGAACCTTGCACTTGGCCTTGTTGAACTTCATGCAGTTTGCACAAGACCACCTCTTGCGCCTGTCAAGGTCCCTCTGGATGGCTTCCCTTCCCTCCAGTGTGTTGACTTCACCACACAATTTGGTGTCATCAGCCAACTTGCTCACAGTGACATAATGTAGCACAGGGCAGGAGATAAATACTTTTTAAATTAATGTTGCTTTGATCCAGTTTTTTTTTCATTGCATTCCGTTGTCTTGATACTTATTGACCAGGGCAAAGTGACTGAAAATCTTTTTGTGGAATATGCTTCCATACATTGTGCAAGTAGCACTGTAAGGAAGACAAGTGAAGATGGTGAAAGCAGCTGTTAGAGTATAAACTCTTTCAACTTCATTGCTTTGGAAAGGTTTACTGTTTTTTTTTTATATTTTTTAAATAGTTCAAGAAAGTTTATACAGTTGGAAAAGGAGAACATTATTCTAGTGGCCTTTCATTTGGAAGATGAGTATTTTGCATTTCACTTCACCACTGATGTTTTCTCTTGAGAGATTATTTTCTAATTATAATTCAGATAACTATGTACAAAACAGTTTGTGAATGCATGTTCTCTGCTGCATATTCATCTTCCAGTAGGTCATTTTATATGGGAGACCACATGGAATAGATATATACAATTTTAATTTTGTCCTCTTCCCTATCCGTATGGATTCCTAGAAAGTGAAAATGAAAGATCGCAGTATCATTTTCATAGTTGTAATTCTCACTAATGCTACTTAATTGTTTGTAAAATGTCTTTGACCATGGGTTTTAAAAGGTGAGGCTTTCTTTTTTCAGAACACTGAATCATGTATTTTAATGAGATATTAAGTGTGTGCTATTATACTAGGGAAATTTTATATAAATTAGGCTTCTGCTGTGAATATATTTTGAAGTGTTTTTCTGTTGATTACATTGATTTTTAGGAGACTAGGCTTTTCATTCAGGTGCTTAAAGTGTTTAGTGCCCTTGGTCTTCATATGACTTCGTATGGATTGTGGTGATTCATAGTTGGATCAGATACTGAGATCTGTATGGAGTAAATCACAAAAATTCTAGGACAGCAAGACAGATGTTTGCATCACTTTTCAGGGCTATGTAAGAAAAGCTAAAAACCTGTAAACAGCTATCTGACTCATAGTGGTAGCTAAAGTAGCTTCATTTCTGTTTGTTATTCTGTGAAACTGCAGTTTTGTTTCTGTCATTCATTCACTTTGCAAGGAGAGCAAAACATGCATAAAAAGAAGTCAAAGCTTCATATTTTTACTGAATGAAGACTAGGCTTGATTTCCACCTCACCAAGATTTTGTTGTGTACATTTCATTCCTCAGACACTGTAACTTCAGTTCTAAACTCTCTTTCATAGCACCTGTTTTACTTTATGAATTACTAGTTGGGGACAATATGGATATGGTCCATAGTGGGCTATTGGCTGTAAAAAACTATGAAAAGCCTGATAGGACACGAGTTCACAAGATAACTAAGCAAAACATGATGGGACACCAGCTAATTAAGCAAAACTGAGTCAATGCTATCATTCTGACAGATTACTTCTGCCCACTGAGCTCAGTTGCAGTGTTTCGCAGGGAAGCTGACAGAGCAGGGGGAGGTTGTTAGCAGATGATTTTTCCGTAAGAACTCTGAATCTCTTTAGATACTAAGAGGACTGAGTTTTGGAAAAACTAGATGTATGAGTTACTCTTGTAACTGGAAAAAACAGCCGGTGTAATACATCGATTGTCCAGCAGAGGGAGAGCTTAACATTAGAATATCTATTGTCAACAGCACGCTGTTGCTATTTGTATTTGTACAGCAAATATACTGTATACTACATTTGTGTTTTGCATTTAGAGGCGGATGTCTCCATAGGAGATGAAAGTGTCAGTAACTTGTATGAAAACCTGGGACAAAGCTGCATAACCAGTGATTCAGGTATGTTTCCCTTCTATTATTTAGCAATTGAAAAATAAGCTATGGAGGGTGAGTACTCTGTGAATGGGCTGGAACAAAAATCAGTGGAAATCTTTCACTGTGAACTCTAGTTCACAGTATTTAGATGTCAGACTTCCTTTTATTTTTGTTGTGAAACAGATGCCATTTTTGTGAGTCTGGACTTATGTTCCAGCCCCGAAATAATTGATTTTCTTTGATCATTTGGGTAGGTCTCTAGACATCATTATAATACAAAATGGTCAGTGATGCCAAATGATAGACTCACATATGCTGGAAGGAACTTGCAGAACTCATCGAATGCAGTCACCTGTAAAGAAACTCATAATGCTTCCTTATACATGTGCTTTGTTTGTGCCTGGCCTCTGCATAGGGTAAGAGCAAAGGAACAGGACATGCTTTAGAGGCATCTAAGGGGGAGGAGAAGCCTTTTCAGGGTACCTGCAGAACAGCAATGGAAGTCCACTTTGGTCCTAAGTAATTTAGTAGCCCTGTTGGTAAAAGCAACCTAATCAATGGAGCTTAGTATCTGAAGACCTTTGCAAATCTCACATTTAACAATATATGCACGTTCTAAATATAGTTTCAAACTAAATATTGGGCTATGTTTCATTAATACTTTGCAGTCTCATATGACCTTGCGATGTGTATACTCTGAGCCTAATAAAACACATTCCAAGTTTTTTTCTTCTTTTTAATCTTAGACCTCAGACAGAACAAATTTGCAGCTGCTCACCGTGGTGAACAGCCTATGTTTCCCACACAGGATTCAAGACAAACCATTTACCTTTTGGAATCTACCCTCTGCTAAGTTTGTGGTGGGACTTTGTCTTGTGCAAGTTCTAGAAACAATTTAGGTACCTTACAGGCCAGCTCTGCCTAATAAAGCAAGTATTAGACTAGTAAAGTCAATGTTAATGTTTTATGCCTGCAAAGTGTTTACTATAAATGCTTTTAAAATAGTGTCAAGGTTTCTAAATATTAAAATCCATGTATTCTGTAAGTACATAGAAAATTCAGGATATCTCAGATCTAAATTGCTGCCCTATAGCTAGGGTTTTAGCCTATGTATTGCTAATTCTGAAGAATATTCTTTGCACTTCTGTATCTACTGAGGTGACTCATCAGTCACATTGTATTTTTTCCCTCAGTGTGTCGCAGGAAATGTCTGGTTACCAAAACTTCCCTATTCTGTGCACAGCCCCACTTTGTCTGTTGGTCAGGCTGATACAGGCTACTGGTATGTGGCAGCACATATACATGTATATCCTGATCCTCTAAGAATCCTGAAAAATCTCACATAAAGTAAATTGTGCATTTGCTATGTCCAGTAGTCAAAGATAAAAAATTAAATCACTACAGTTGTGTGAAGGATGCAGAATAGATTTTTTTTCCCCCAGTGTTTACTTGCTACCCATTCTTTCTATGTGAGGGCTGTAAAAGTAACTAGTTAAAATGTTTCTAAAAACATTCATGATTTCTAGTCATGCCTAGTAAACTCGGTGAGAGTAAATGTAAGGAAAAAAGCTAAGGAGATGCAGATGGACTTTGTGATATTTATAGATTCTATAATTTGAAATTTTACAGTTGTATCAACACAGATGTTTGGATAGTGTCTTAATTCATGAACCTGATTTGGATTTGAATGCAAAGAATCATGAGGATTTAATCACAGTTTTCTGTGCAAGGATCATTTTAAATTTAGGAAAATTAAGAAATTTCTTTTAAATGGTGGAACTTAGACAACAGAGGAATAATTTTCTTTCACCCTAGAGCAGCAATACATTTGAGGCTTGTATGAAGGGAGACAACTTCTCTGAAGTTGTGTTGTGCATGATGAAAATTCTTTAATGGAATCATATCCTGTGAAAAGGTACCTGAATTAGCCTCTATCTAAACAGGGCTGAGGAAGCTTGGTGAGAGCTAAGTTAAATATTTTTTAGGCCTGAACAGTTAATTGAGGATGCTAAGGAACTGAAATTTAATGAAACAGATGGGTGATAAAGTGCTAGTTTCAATGTGATTGAACTATTGAATTTATCCAACCAGAAAGCAAACAACATTCTTTCTCAAAAGAGAGTAGTAGAAGTCAGGTAAGTGACAGCAAGTACTCTCTGGTCTGAATTTCCCTGTGATCCAGGTACTACTGCACTCACACTAAAAGGCAAAACAAGCAAAAAACACTTAAGAATGGCATTCAGATGTTTCCATCAGCAGTATTTTATCAAGCTTCATTACTTTTTGTTAGTTTAATTTTATTTAATGGAATCGAGGGTACTAGAAAAATACACTTATTTTGTGTGCAGTGTATCAGTGATAATAAAATCCTCATGATTCTTCATTTAATGGTGTCATCAGGAAATACAACTGCAGGGTTTTTTTCCTTCAATTTTATTCTAGGAGAATGAATTTGTGTCTTTTCTTCATTGAGAACAGTCAATTTTAGTCTACTAAAATGCATTTGTGCCTTTTCTTCAGTGAAGACAGTTAATGCTTGGAGACTGATTTAGACATATCTGTAGGGGGAAAAAAGGCCTTCTGGGTTCTCCATTCAGATAAATCCTTCTCATATTAATATATATAATTTCTGACTCCCTAAATATATGTAAACTCAAGAGACTCGATATATGATTTTCTTACTGCTTGGAATAATACAATGGCATTTTTCCACTTCTAACTTTTGAAAATTGTTTGTTTCACCTGTAAGCCCTAGCTCTGAACTCTCTGCCATTGGACTTTATATGATAGATGGAAGGTTTTGGCTTTCAGGCAGCAAACGTGTATGGCTGTTTAGGGAGCAGCTCAATTGCATTATGTATGAGTCAGCCTGGAAGCAGCGCAGTCTGCCTTGAATAGGAGTGATACATTCTGCAGTTAGCTCTATCTTGTATGGGCAATTGAATTTTCTTATCTATTTGAGCTTTATACTTTAACTCCCTTCAATCATTTTTTAAGTGGTCCCTATCTCTTTCTTTCCATGGCTCCATCCTTTTTTTCACCCTCTTCGTTTAAAAAGGTAGCTCACTTGCAACCAAATGAATTTCAGTACTGATTGAAGAGAACGTCACATAAGATTGGCTGGATTATAAATACTACAGCACTGAACACAACCTTTGTTGGTCCCAGTGCTACTGAACTGTATCATTTGAATTCATACACAGTTACAGTTATGTCAGCATAGATTGGTGAAGACATACTGTGGCTTATTCCACCTACCCTGGTTGGTGACTGGAGATAAGCAGTTCTGATCCAGAGTTGCACAGGTCCACAGAGCAGCATTGCTTGTGCTAATATGCCCTGTTTCTCTTTATTAAAAAGATGCTTCTGATAGTAAATTAATGCTTTTCCCTTTGACATTCATTTAATATTCTGATAAATGCTTTATGCCTCATGTTTGATACTTACATTTCTTTGTACTCTTAGATGAAGATGAAATGGAGAGCAGAGCTTCACCTAAGCCAGATCTGATCCTGAGAGATTACCAGATGGAAGTTGCAAAGCCAGCACTGAATGGGGAGAATATTATAATATGTCTCCCTACAGGCAGTGGTAAAACCAGAGTGGCTGTTTACATTACCAAAGATCACTTGGATAAGAAGAAAAGGGCCTCAGAGCCTGGAAAAGTTATAGTACTTGTTAATAAGGTATGTTGGTCCAGTTTTTAAGAAACAGTGTTTTTCAAGCCTCACACACTGTTAAATAGAATTTGTAAAATTAATATACGCACATTTCTTAGCTTTTCCAGATGTAGCTATGTTTAAAGGCTAAAGCTCTTGACTGTCATCTCCATTGCTCCATCATCATGGATACAAGGGTGAATGACTTTAGTTTACCTTAGTGCAAGTGCACATATATATAACCAATTACCACATTGTTAGAAAAAAATGCAATTTCATGTTAGAATAAAAAGGACCAAGATCATATTTTTAAAATATTTTTCACATTCTGTGTTTGGATTCACCTGAGCCTCACAGTGGGTAGGGATTATTCTGTTGGATTTTCTGATAATAATCTGTAATTTTTACAGTTTGATTTAGCACATGTAATATAAAGTAATATAAATTAATCATCTATTTTAATGTTAAAATACAGAAATACATTTAAGAATTTCATTAGAAGAATAAAAGATATCCATATCCTCCTGTAAGAATTAAATTGGTAGCATGTTATAAGCTCATCTAAAGAGCCAGAGCATGCGTGGTTTATTCATTCATTCTAAGGCACAAAATTCTTGGGGCAAAATAGTTTTACTAGAGGGGAGGGATTGGGATTTGTAGTTCTTGGCTTTGTGTGTTTGTTGGATCCTTTTTAATCTTACCCTGCAGAAAATAAGGAGATGTTTGCTTTTCAAAAAAAGTATATTTTGCACAAAGTGTATACTCATCTAAAAACATTTCTGGCCAAAAGGCATGTATTTTTAATCCTATGTATGTTCTGGTTTAAACTCTTTGGGAATGTTTATTCAGGTACCATTGGTAGAACAGCATTTACGAACGGAGTTTAATCCATTCCTGAAGCCTTGGTATCGGGTTATTGGCTTAAGTGGTGATTCTCAGCTGAAAATCTCATTTCCTGAAGTTGTCAGAAGAAATGATGTCATAATTAGTACAGCACAAATCCTAGAGAATTCACTGTTAAATGCAGAAGAAGAAGATGAAGAAGGTGTCCACTTATCAGGCAAGTTTTTATTCTGAATTTTATATAGAAGGGCTAAAATATGTCTCAGTTCTGGAGTATATGAGAGTAAAATGTGATACATTCATAAGTTAATATTTTTTTAATTTGTCTGGTTTTATAAATGCAATCTGTAGTTTGAGTGTCAAAACCAGATCTTAGTTTAAAAGCAAGCAGTTTTTCCAGGCCAGATTAGACTCTTACAGATCAGCTGTACTGAATATTTGTTATGTTTCCTATTTTATCTACCTCAAGTACAACTTCATGGAAATGCAGCCATACTGGTTCCACTTCACAGACTTGGTAGAGCATTCAGTTATATCACATAGAAGTCACAAACAGGATGAGAAAAAAATGATAAAAATTCAAATATAGTTGGGAGTTTCAGAATACAATGGAATAAAAATGAATCTGATATGAAAGACGTATGCTTTAAACTGTTATCATTTTACTAATGTATAGATATATGGTTACTTATAACTGTACCTCTCTGAGGTTGTCAGGATACAATAGTCTCTTAGAACAGATGAAGGAAGTTGAAGTAAACAGAAGATGAGATGAAGTAAAATTATTTGCTCAGAACACTAATGTAGAGGCAACCAGGTAAAGACAATCAGGTGTTGCCAGTTAGGAGGAGGAAGGCGTGAGCTCCTGTTCAGCCCACCTGTGCCCAATTAGGGCTGGCCCCAGCTGCGCATGAGCAGAACTGGGGGACCAATAAAAGGTGGGCTTTGAGAAGAGAGGCAGAGGTCACTCTTGATCAGCCTGAGGAAGAGGATAGTTGACCACCAAAAAAATGTGTGTGAGCTCTGGTTAGCACAGCGATAGCGACTCTGACTCCAGATCAGAAGGCTGCGTGTTCCAATCACGTCGGAGCACCACCAAAAAAACAGGAGAAGGTGGGAGCTTGTGTTGCAACAGTAGCGCGTCTGACCCCAGATCAGGAGGCCGGGTGTTCGAATCACATCAGGGTCGCTCCTGACCAGTCTGAGGAAGAGGATAGTCGACTCTGGAGCGTTAGCACCGAGGTAGACTCACTGATTCTAAGGGCAACTTTTGGAGTACTGTTCTTGCACCTTGGTAAGAACACCTACTGGACCTCAAAACACTGTGGTCCAGGAAAGGATTGTCTGCAACACACTAAAGTGGAAAAGAGGTATGGGAGATCGGAAAGGAAGTGCTATCATCTGCAAGTGACATACAAATAGTGTAAAAGCCCATGACTCCAGCTCCAGGCTTTGGGCTGCAGTGACCCTTCTCTGTGAGATATCAAGTTCTCCCCCTATTTGCATGCAGTTAACTCTTTTTCAGATGGGACAAAATGTAGCTGAGGGGAGAGCTGTAATATTCAAAATAGTAGATCTGAGATAATGATACTTGTCTAGATGCTACAGAAGAAGCAGAGAAACCTGAAAGGTCAAGTCTGTGTCTGTCAGTGCCTAGTGCTGACTGGAGTAGTAATGGATCGAAACTAGCTCCTGCAGGGTGACTTGGGTATCTCAGAATTGCCTCCTCACCTTCAGAATGCCTTTTTATTAGTGTAGGGAGTACTAGGGAGTTTTTTTTCCTTTCTATTTCACCTATGTTATTAAACCTTCCCAAATCTGAATCACTTGGGAATGCTGTAGAGAGGCACCTAACAGTTCTACAGGAAGTGCTGAACTGATTAGAAGTGGGCTGACTCCCAACCAGCTTGTGTAATGAAGTGCTTTTTAAATAAGTTTCACACCTTGCACTGTGTCCTTCATAAGGAGATGTATTTCTTCCAGAACTAAGGTGTCCTGCAAACAGGGCTGTGTTTCTTTGCTTTTACACCTGTGTTAATAAGTTCAGCTGCACTGAAGCCAAGCAAGCCTGAACAGAGCCAACACCATTTTTATGCCTATGACATGGTTAACTTGCAGCCTATATATAACATTCTAATTAGTTTTAAGTGTTTTATTTCTCATTTCTGTTCATACTTTTCTCATCTGTTCTCACAGAGGTCTGCATTACATGTAACATGGAATTCCAGTCTCAATGAAATGAAGGAGACTCTCTTAATTGCATTTTACCAAATGTTTACTCTCTTTACAAAGGGCTGAAGTCACTGTGTCAAATTTGTAAAAGTTGTGCAGCACTTGCTTAGTAGAAGCATTTCTTTCTTTTGGGTTAGGCTCTTCCTGAGTGATGATAAGAATCTACATTTCAGAGACGAGGGTCAAAATCAAAGGGAGAAATTTCATGTTGGCAAAATAACGGAGAAAATGACAGCACTGATTCAGCAGTCTCTTGATATGTAGAAATGTTAGAAATAAACAGAAATTTAGGTTTGAAACTACATCAGTCCAAAGGGCTTCCTAAACCACTTGTGTGAAGATGATCAGATTTTCCCAGTGACATGGAACAATAGTTTGCTTTCCTAGCTGTGATCTTTAAAAACAAAATTTCCTCTTTCTGTCTTCCCCTTTCTTTAGGTTCTTCAAAGACCAAGTAACATGGTATTTTCTCCAGGCCAACTGTGAATGTTTTAGCTGTTTCTGATTTCTTCTGATATGTGTTGAAACTCATTTGTACTGATGCAAGTTTGAGCACACTAATGTGTAAACAAGACCATGGAAATTGTCTGGGGGGGAAAAAAAAAAAGTTTAAGTGGTAATTTCAGTGATCTGCTTTACAGTCATTCAGTCATTTCTACAAACCTGTAGTAAGCAATGTTGAATTAGAGAGTTATGGGCCAGCTAGAGGAAGTGTGGGATCTCCAGAAACCAATTTTGCTGTTAGAGAAGCAAATGTGCATGGATCTTTCAAATACACGTCACTGGCTGCATATACAGATAGAATGAAGAGATGTTTTCTGTTTGTGAGAAAATTAAAACAGACAAAAATAATCTTAATTTTCCCTGTCAAATAGTACTTGTTGCATATAAGTATGGCCTGACTAAAGAGCACATAATACCTGCCTGAATCTTCATCAGTTTCCTCTGCTAAAGAGAGATGAAGGTAGTACGCCCACCATCTGTTTGTTCTTTCAGATGGCACATCCATAAAGTAATATAAATCCTTTAATTGGACAGGAATAGGAAGGAAATATCTGTGTTGCTATGAAATGGAAGCATATTTAAATCAGGAAAGGCATTTCTAGAATGCCTGAAAGGCTTATAACATGTTGTGTGTCTTGTCATAAATAGTATGTAGTATTTTCAGATACAATTATGGATGTAAAAGACAAGATTGAGTTAAACTATAATACGTTCTTACCACTGGTTATTAGAATTATCTCTCTGAAATTCTTTATACTGTCAGATTTTGGTTTTGCAAAAATATAAATGCATTTTGCATTACATGAATTGTAGAACTACTTGACACATCAGGACTGCAGCAAAGATTCCAAAGTCCCTTAAATATACAGTTACCATCCACACCTTCCTGCAGCAATACACATTTCCTAACAAATTACGGCTCAAACGAACTTATAGGTTCTCTTCAACAGTGTTGCTATCTGCAAGAAGATTTAGTCACACAGATTCTACATATGAAGGAAAACTAACCATTTTAGGGTTGTTGGGTTTTGTTTGTTTGTTTTTCCAGATTTTTCACTCATTGTTATCGATGAGTGTCATCATACTCAAAAGGAAGGTGTCTACAACAATATAATGCGACGTTACTTAAAAGAAAAGATGAAGAACAGGAAGCTGGCGAAAGAAAACAAACCACTGATCCCACAGCCTCAGATTCTGGGACTTACAGCTTCTCCTGGTGTAGGAGGTGCAAAATCCTACGCAAAAGCTGAAGAACATATTCTGAAAGTAAATAGCTCTTGTACCGTTGCAGACTATCAAAGGGATATTTTCTTGTTCAAGTATAACTCACAAAGTCAGTGTTAGGCTCCAGATGTATAATCTGATTATTTTTTTCAAGTGTAAATGGGAGTCTAGCTCATAGACATTCAGCAAATTGACCCAATATAAATTAATGGAAATCCATGTACAAATAAAATTTACTTAACAGGGAAGTATGTTTACTGAAAAATGAAGTAAGATTTCCTAACTTGAGAAAACTGAAGATCAGAAGCAGAAAATCCACCAAATAGGGAGATTTTATAGTTGATAGTTAATAAAAATCTTACTTGTCCATTAGAATTTACTGTGTATTCTGAAATCCTAGAGAGATCATAGTGTTTAATATCTGTATTTCTAGAATGGTGGGCTTTTCTGATTCAGGAAAGTGAAAAATAAAGTTGAATACTTAAACAAGCAGAAACTGTTTGTGAGATACCAGTATCATACAAATGTTTTTCTTTACATTAGTTAGAATTACTCATTGTGAGAAGTGTATTGTGCAGTTGCATAATTTCTATACTTAAAGAAATTTCTCTTTTACTTCAAATTGAATGGATTCACATTAGTAATACAAAAGTAAAACTCATGACTAGCAAATTGCACAACAGCAGAATGTGATGCTGAATAGGTGAGGTCTGCAAGAATCTTTTATGATGTATTGAAGTAGATAGAATTGCAAGATATTTTGAGATAAAAGCTTTCTGGCAATGGAAAAGTAGGGAAATGCTATTCATCAGCTCTGAAATCTTAATTACAGGATGGTGTTTCTTGTATCTGAAGAAATGTAGACCAAATATGCAAGCTCAATTAAAGAGCTTCTGCTGAAGACATTAAAAATGTTGCCTGCCAGACCTCCTTTCCTGTTTTCTCTGCTAATTAGAATTCTAATGTTTTCCCTTATTACTTTTGTGATAGAAATATAAATATTTTCTGCTCAGAAAAGATCAGAAGAGATCAGAAGTAGAGAAGTCCAGTTCAATCATGCAGTTAGCACATAAATTTTCTGTCTTTTCCTGTTCCAAGCAAGATGTTTTCTAATTATTTACTCTCATGATGACATCTTACAACCATCTCTTACTTTTATAATCACTCCCCACCATTTATTTTATTTTTTTATACTTCACTATTGGTTTTATTGTTTCATGCTCCAAAATCTATTTTTCCAAAGTATTGGTGGTGTATTTTCCTTTTCAAAATACCCATTTCACACCATGATCTGCAAGTTTGCTCATGTGTGCAATGATCACTTCTGATCTAAAAGGTCATTTGCTTTTCAAAGACTTGACCTATCTTGTGCTGATAGTGTCTCTATCTTGCTTTTGTAGGAAAAAGTAAAGTTATGTAAAACCCAATACCTAAATGAGAAGCTCTGTTGGGTTAATTCAGTTTTCATGTGGAACACCTCATTAAATTTTAGAAGAAATAATACTTTGTTTTCTTCCAGATCTGTGCCAATCTTGATGCTTGTAGAATCATGACTGTTCAAGAGCACAGCTCCCAACTGAAGAGTCAGGTGAAGGAACCATATAAGAAAACTGTGGTTGCAGATGACAAAAGAAGGGTATGTGTTTTCAGACAATTGCATGTTGAAGTTATATGGCCTATTAAAAGTGTGTTGTATGTGTATGGTATCAAAAGCCTCTGGCTAATGCTAAAATAGATTTATTGTGATTGCTAGTGATAACTTGAATGTGTGCATTTACCTGCTGCTTTCCTCTCTATGGAAAAGCATTAGTAATGTCAAATGGACCTAAATTTTTACTTACCTGAGATATATAATTTTGAGGTATCTGGTTCAGATCTTCTGAACTGTAGTTGAAATGTTTGTATTATAGTTATCATTGTAATGGATGACATTATATTCACACTAACTATTATTTTCCATAGTTCTAAATGCACTTAGCAACCTTACTTGGATATTATTTTCAGGTTTAACATTTAAAAAAAAATTACCTGGTGTGGTACTAGTCAATATATTTGTTGTCAGAAGATGCTTACATTTTTTTTATTTCTAGGATCCATTCAGAGAGAGAATTACTGAGATCATGACAGAGATTCAAAACTATTGCCAGCTTTATCCAAAATCTGAGTTTGGAACTCAGCCATATGAACAGTGGGTGATTAGGGAAGAGAAAAAAGGTAACCACATAGAAAAAATATCCCAGCTTTGCATTTTTTTTGTTTATTCTATACACAGACATGGGGTTTGTATGTTTTTTGTTCACTTTTAGCTGCAAAAGAAGAAAAACGCAAGGAACGTGTCTGTGCAGAACACTTGAAGAAATATAATGATGCTCTCCAGATAAATGACACCATCCGAATGGTGGATGCATACAATCACCTGAACAACTTTTACAAGGAGGAGAAAAGTAAGAAGACAGCATGGAGTGATGATGATGATGATGATGATGTACCAGCAGTGTCAAAACAGGATGAAACAGATACATTTTTAATAGGTTTATTTCATGGTAAGTTGAAATACACTGTGATATTTAGTATTTGAAAGTGGTAGATTATACACTAACATGATTTGCATGAGCCCATTAATTATTACATCCTAGAGAGTGCCATGTTCTTAATTATGCAGTATCCAGATGTCCCAGTTCATGCAGTATGAAATACATTAAACAGCACTGTAGTGTGATTATGTCCCAGTTTGTAGTAGAATTTTGTCAGTCCTGGCCCAAAGGCACTTTCTTTTCGCTTACAGTAAGTAAATACTATTCTCTGCTTTTCTCCAGTGAAATGTCCTTGAGGACACTGATAGATTCATAAAATCTGTATTGCAGTAGATGCTCTCGAGGGATAAAATTTGAGCAAATGAAATACAAAAGTGATGAGCTTTTAACCAAACCTTTCTAGCAAAGTTAATTTGTCTATATACAAAGAGACAGGAGTGACGACTGAGTAGGTTTTAAGTAAAGAACAATTAGTGAGAGAATTAAACAGAAGATTAAATTGCAAAGACCAGAATTCGTTGCTTTTTTTCAGATCATTCACCTTGGCACTAGGATTCATTCAGTCCTTGACACATTAATATTTTTTCTGTGTTTGTTTTTTTCTGCATTGCTTGCCTTTATAATCTAGAAGAGGTAGACAAATTTGCTCCTTTTGCTTATGGCTCCTGAACAATGCAAAAGAAAATAGATTTTACTGCAGTGTGTACCCCAACTTCATGTATCCTGTGAACTACCAACTTAGACTGCTATCATTGAGAAATTCAGGAAGTGTTAAAAATACTTTTTTAAAAAATAGATTAGGTTAGTTTTCATCATGGGTTTTAATGACTCTTCATACCTGTCTTTATTGCCTCCTTATTTAGAATTTCAGTATTGAGCTGTTGCTGAGATCTAAAAAGCGAAACTAACTAAAAAAAAGAAACTGAGTTTTCTAGATTACTTTCATTTCCACAGGTAAATGAAGTTCAAAGAACCTGAAGTGAAGAATAAATTATATTCCAGTTTGTTTTGATTTTACCACTGAAGGAGCCAGGAGTTATGGAAAAAAATCTGAAATTTCTCTTTCTCTTTCTAGAGCTGAGTTCATCTTTGGGTGATAACTCACTGTAGCCCTTAGTGTAGGTTTTAGTTAGGGGTTGAAATTGTGGGAGTTTGTTACCTCTACCTATTTTTCTATGTATATGTTTGATTACATTTTAAAATACAGATAAGCCTGTAATCAGAAAGCTACTATCTAGGTGGTGTAGTAGTTAGTGATACATTAACTCCCACTGCATTGGACAAGGTGCAGTTCAAGAATCTGCATGGAGTGATGACATCAGAGTGACCCCAGGCCCCCATCTTAAAGTGCTTTTGCTGTGTTTGCATTATCATTAGGGATGTTGGCTTTTAAATATCTGACACTTTAAAAAAAAAAGAGCATTTGAGAAGGCCTCCATGGTCATGGTCAATAGTGCCTGTCAAAGAGAGTCATTCACTTAACATGTCACTGAGTTGTCTTTAAAAGCTGCAGTACCAGTAACTGCATCCTGGTGTCTATTACATTACATGTTTCTAGTGAGGATTTGTACTTTAATGAATGTCCAAAGGACAATTTATGTCCAAATTTATAAAAATTATATCAGCTCTGAGGGCTGTGAACATTAATCTGTGTCTCCTTGTAAAACTTTTTTTCCATTATTTTAAAACTAATTTGCAAATATTATAGGCTGTGATTTAATAGACTTAACTCTGTACCACTTCTGATGTGTAAGCAGAGGGTTTTTCATTTGCTTATTCCTACCATGAACTGTAAACAAAGCATATCTTAAAAAGTTAGTGGTGATTTACTTTGTCTGATTGGTATGTTTTTAATTAATATAAACTCACTTGAAAAATAATTGGTATCCCACAGCTTTTCAAACTGGATTTGAATTAGCCATGCTGGGAGAATATAACAGAAAGCTGCTCTTTGCTTTGGTTTGTTGGGTTTGTTTGTTTTTTTTTCTAGAGCTGTTATTTTACATGGGTACTTTTTCTTAATCTTCCTCTACTATTTTTAAAGCAAAAAAGAAACAGCTGAAAGAGTTGGCTAGAAAGCCAGAATATGAAAATGAGAAGCTAATAGAGTTGCGAAACACTTTAATGGAGGAGTTCACGAAGACCGAGGAACCTAGAGGAATTATTTTCACAAAGACTCGTCTGAGTGCCTTTGCTCTATTCCAGTGGATTAAGGATAACCCAAAATTTGAAGAAGTGGGAATTAAGCCTCATTACCTTATTGGTGCTGGGCATAACAGTGAAACAAAACCCATGACTCAGGTATAGAAATATTGGAATACAGCATTAAAATCTTGTATATGATTTAAGAAAACAGCATCTTACCGATGTTCCAACCAGCATCTTACCTTCATAAGCAGCAGGATAGGTGAACAACAATGTCAGAATAATTTTATCTTCACAAGAAACAAGCTTTTTTGGCTTTAAATTCTATGGCAATAGAAGTAACAGGCAGACATTTCCTAGAGGAGCACATAGTCAAAGGAGACACAAGTTGTGGTGAGGCACAGGAAGAAAAAGTGAACAAAATGGCAGTAGCAAAATTGCAATAGTTAAATGAGTTTATACTTATTGGGACAACAGTAATTCAAATTATATTTTAGTTGCTGAATTGAAAAATAAAATTACAATGTTGATTATGTCTGGCTTCTTCTGATATTCTTAATCAATTTATATGCATGTTTCACACTGACGCATAATCACTGAAAAATAATTTACTAAAATTTGCAATGAAAATTTCACAGTCAATCATTCAAGAGTCTGCCTCGTACCATTGTGGTGACTTTAATTGCAAGATATAAATCAACAGAGAAATGTTGTATACAAACATTCAAACAAAGTAGTTCAGTATCCTAAAACCTCTATTTATAAAAATTGCCACTTCAGCACTTAAGCAAATATGGTGTGGTGTATTGCTGTGCAGAATCCCATTTCCTTCAGCTACTCTTAGTTCCAAAAAAAAATTAGAAATTCTTCTCTCAAAAATTTGCTTACTTTCTATGAAAATTTGGTATTTAATCTGTGCACCACATTGGGCAAACAAAACAAAACCTCTACACAAGCTTGTTGGAAATACCCTGCTAATTCACGAGTGCATGTTTTGGATGCGTTATTTTTCAAGTGTATCATTCCTGTGCTTTTTGTGCTCCCCAGATCACAAAAATTATGGTACTCATTTGTTATGGGGAATTTTAAGTGCTTTGGAACTTGAATTAAAACTGCTGAAGTATATATTTAAGCTGAAAGTACTTAAGTAGTAGAAATCCAGAACCTCTGAATAACTACTTAAAGAACTTGAAAATGATAGAAGTTATCATTATGCGAGCACCAATGTTATCAAAATTCTGAGCGCCTATGAAATAGGCTACCAAGTTCCAAGCTGAGCTGCCTACAGAAGATTGGTTTCTGCTCCCTCCTCCCTCAAAATAGGTGCTGAACACCTATTATATTCAATAGGAACTCTTTATGATCTCGAAGGATGCCTAAATGCAGCTGTGGAAGGCACTTGATGTTTGGCACACCGCTCTGAAATGATTGGACTGTAATTCCTTAAACCTCTTAGTTAGAAGAAACTGCTGACAGAAACTAAAACTGAAAGTGGATATGCTATTTTAATTTTTATTTTTAATTTACAGAATGAGCAAAGAGAAGTTATTGATAAATTCCGAGGCGGAAATGTAAATCTACTTATTGCTACTACTGTAGCTGAGGAGGGCCTAGACATCAAAGAGTGTAACATTGTTATTCGCTATGGCCTCGTCACCAATGAAATTGCTATGATGCAGGTATGATTTTACTGCACACATAACTTATTTTTAGAGGTGCTTTTCTTTTGGAATATGCACATGGTGAACCACATACCTGAGCTTTGAAGAGAATTTTAAATACTTGAATGCTAAATTGAAAATTAGCTTGCAATAGGATTCCTTTCCTGTTGCCATCCTCAGTTTGTCTGCAATATAAAATTTGCCTCTATTTGTAGTAGGGTAACACCCATTTAAAGCTCTACACAAACAGAAAGCTCTTGTAATAGAAAAGGTATGAGAGTATGATCAGCAGTTTGGTTGCTATGAAAGATATTTGTACTACCAGCAGCTAGAAGTATAAAATTGCATATCAGAATATCAGTTTTTTCATGTTCTCACTTAATTTGCGAACACAAATGCTATATATATAATGCTTATATATATAACATGCATGGTTATTTTTTGTGACAAAAGACAGTTTATGGTTTGCAAAATATTGTGCTAATGAAAGAATCTCTGGAATGCTATTTGCACAGATATCTTCAATGCAAAAACTGTACGTGTTATTCACTGATTCTTTATCTGTCTGAGTTAAGTGGAAAAAATGCTCTTTGGGGACAGTGTGTATGGAATAGTACGTCTTCCATTACAAAACTAGGAAAAAATGTTGTGCAGTGTTGTAGGGAACACTGTGCTGTTTATGTTGTATTCCTTGCAAATTGTAGGCTCGTGGTCGAGCTCGAGCTGATGAGAGTACCTATGCACTTGTGGCTTCAAGTGGCTCACGAGCTATTGAACGTGAAGATGTTAATATTTTCCGTGAGCAAATGATGTATAAAGCCATTCAGCGTGTCCAGGAGATGCCTCAAGAAGAGTATTTAAATAAGGTATTTACTGCGACTCTGCCTTTTCCCTTTAAGGAAAATTATTCATATTGTAAGAAACACATCCTGTTTAGAGTCTGCTTCAGGGAGGAAAACTTAAAAAAATAATTACTGCCTATGGTCTTGAATCCTTCAGCCACCATTTGTTTATAGTTTGAGTTTTCTGTGCCTTTAGAAAAGTCTGCTTTTCTTTTGGTAAGGGGGGATACACACGAGTCAAGAAGACTGACTAGAAGTTGTGTTGTCAAGTGAACTCAGTATAATAACTGGAAAAGAAAACTATAATTGTTAGACCACCAGAATGTTACAGTGCTCTCACTGATCTGTTTTTAGATTCAGAATTTCCAGTTGCAAAGTATTGTGGAAAAGCAAATGAAGGCAAAAAGAGATCAGCGCAAGACATATAAGAAAAAACCTTCACTAATAACATTCCTTTGCAAAAATTGCCACAAGCTGGTATGTTCTGGAGAAGACATACAAGTTATTGAAAACATGCATCATGTCAGTGTGAAAAAAGATTTCCAGTGAGTGTTTATGAACTGTTTTATCTCTTTTGGGCAGAAATAGATTTTCTTTTCAGCAGGGCTTTACTGGGCCTATAACCCTTCAGGTCTTGTGATATAAAAAAAGATTAGTCCAATATTCTGAAATCCTGGACTGTATGAAGTTAATGAGTTTGAAGAAAATGTTTGTTCTTACCCCTGATTTCAAGGTGACCAGAGTTTGAAACCTTGGAAAATGATACTGGTCCTGTGGTAATATTAACTAGGTCACTTATTATATAATACGGTATGTATTCCATGGTGTAACTGTAACCTAAGATCAATACCAGTTATCCACATACTTACACTGCTAACAGACCCCGGATAAGAGTTTGACTCAAGCAGCATATTGGCCATGAGCTGTGCATTGACAGTTGTGTATTTGGAGGATGTGCATACTCATGACCCACCACTTTCTTTCTTCCTGTGTTCTTGCCCCTGCTTATCTCCATTGCAAGAGATGCCATCAAGTTCAGCAAATTTTTATCTTAAAAGTTAAACTGTGTTTAACTTTTTTTTAACTGTGTTTAACTTTTTACTGCTATGATGACATAGCATTCTCTTCCCACTCATAATGGAAATGAAAAGAGCTCAAAAATGTTTTAATTCAACCTGGATTTGTAATGGGTATTGTACATTACAGATCAGTCATGCTTTGCTAATTACATGGCAGACACAATCAAGTTACATCCCTCCAAAGTTCTTGGTTCTTTGAGACATATCTCTGGTACAATTTGTGACGACTTTGCAGAGTTTAAGGAGAAATCAATAAATTCAATTCAAACTATAGGGTAATAACTTTTATAACCCCTCAGCACTGGCTACTAGTAACCCTGAAGATAAAGTATTCCCTAAACTAAACCATGGAAGAATGTGCACATATTCTGCAGCTCTGGGTAGGCAGAACTAAATGATTCTGTTAAGGGGAAAGGTTGAACTACAGAGTAAAAAGAAAACCTCTAACTTTCAGGTAGCATTCCTTTGGCAGCTCCATGGCATCTGAAAAAAACAAGCAAGATCTATCCCCTATAATTACAGAGAGCCTGCTGTTCCTGTTTTAAGATGTGAGAAAAGATGCAGCTCCTGAACTGTTACAAAAGGAGACATGGAATACAGTTGTGTTTCCCCATGCTTTGGGAGTATGACATATTTTCCCATTTTCTCCAACTCCTGAACACACAGAACAGCCAGAGACTTTTGTATATGATTTCAACAATGGTAGTCATTGGTTGTTTAAGGATATATGTATCATTGCATGACTGATATATTCTAACACAGTCTTTCCTGACTGTCTTTCAGAAGTCTTTACCATACAAGAGAAAATAAGACACTGCAAGATAAGGATGATGATTACCAGACAAATGGGGAAATTATATGCAGAGATTGCGGACAAGTGAGGAACAAATTATTTTCATATTTTTATGTTATTGTTGTCTGTATTTATTTCTGTCGAATGATCTTGTCTATTTTATCTGAAATGTAATTTTTTTCTAATTTCAGGCTTGGGGAAATTTGATGGTTCACCGAGGTCTTGACCTGCCTTGTCTAAATATCAAAAATTTTGTAGTTGTGTTTGAAGACAAGAAAACAACAAAGGATATTTTTAAGAAATGGGGAGAACTACCCATCACATTCCCTAGTTTTGATTATGCAGCTCATTGGCCTTCAGACTATGAAGACTGAGGGCTCAAAACAAAGGTAAAAGCCTGCTTCAACTTTACTCTGACTGCTGATGAGCTCATGTGTGCCATAGAGAATCCTGCGTCATAAACACTATGAAAGCTTCCGGGCACGAGGAAATCATTTTGAAGAGCTAAAAATCCCAAGGAAAGAAAAGGATGAAGTCACACAGCTGCTATCTACACTCAGGTTTGCAGTGGTACCCAGGGACACAGAAGACGACCAAGTACATTTCAGTCATGTGTGTCCATGGAAGAAATTCCCATCTCTACTCACTACATTCCATCATAGGGTGACAACGCTGTAAAAAGTGTGTTAGGTGACCTGTGATCAAGCACAGAACATAGGACAGAAATCTTGAGACTTGCCATGGTGATTATTTTCTGTATTTCTTCCCGCTAGAACCCTTTTGAAGATAAATTATCTCAAAAGAGTAGCCATGTAAAGAGAACAGATTAGCTGGTATTATTTCTGAATTATTTTACTTTGTCAGTGTTTCCATGACTGAGTTCTTTCCCTTCTTTAGCTGAAAGCTCATACAATTTGATAGACTAAAATTGTTTCCATTAAAGACGTTTCAAAAAATTAAGTCCTTAAACTGACTTGAAATTGATTTTTTTATTGTTCAAAAAGGACACTGCCAAGTGTCTTTCTGTGTATTAATTTCCTATGCTTTTTAAACTGGCTATATAATGAAGTGTGTGGGTTTTTTTCAATAAAGTAATGATTAGCCTAGGCCAACTGTGATAGTGGTTTTCTGAACGTAAAAATACCGTAATGTGTCTCTGTACTATTCTCATTGACAGATTTTTTTCACCCCTCTATTTGCAAGTTTGGTACTGGAGAGTAGAAAGAAGGACTGTTAACAGTCAGCTTTGCAAATTCAGGAGAAAGTGGTATGTTTACTGGAATGGACATGTAAAAACTTCAGTAGCCTCAGGTAAAATTTCAAAGGTACATCATAGCTGAAAAGTACATGCCAGCAAAAAAGAATCTAACTGTGGCTAGATCTATAATTGGTCTACATTTTTAAAAGGGTTATAAATACTGTGCACAATTTTAGAAATCAAATCTGATTTCAGGTTTGCTTCAGGACCAGCTTTGGTTGGGGTTTTGTTCATATTTCTGGCCTTGTTTCAGGGGAAAGTAAAAACCTAGTAGCACATTTTAGATATCACCAAACTGGTACAGGTCATTTTGGGGTCAGCTACTTACCTATAAACAAATTATTGCATTATGAAATAAATATGCACACTTAGTTTTTACTACAACAGCTGTGTAGATTAGAATATCCTTAAACTATGGAAATTGCAGTTTATTTATGGATTGAAGTTATTCCACAACAGTGTATTACAGCAAAAAACTACTACCTGAGGATTGTGGAAGAAAAAAATTCAGAATATTGACAGGTAAGACATTATATAGGCAAAGGTGTTTTAAGTCCCAGCAATTACACAAGTATTATTGAATGATACAACTAAACCAGGAAAGTCTAGTGGAAGATAGGAAGTATAAGCTGTTTGAAATACATGTGGTTTATATTTGTATCTTTATATCTTATTTTCTTACCTTTATGTGTTGTTCAAGGCTGAACCCATGTGAAGTCATCTATTTTTTATTCAGCATTAGATACTTCATAGTAAAATAATTAAACCATTCCCCTCATCTATTGTTGTTAGGAACTCTAAGTTACTATCTTTAGAATTTTGTTGAATTCTAAAGATTTTGGCTACTTTTAGAATCTGCTGATTTCTGAACAGGACATTATAATTTTACACATTGCAAATCTAACTGGTTTAAAATGCTGGAGACTGACAGATGACACATGATTGTAATTTAAGATGCACTTTGTTCATGTGCTCTATATCTGATGAGATGCTGTGAAAACGTACTAAAAATAATTATTAGAATTGTCTATCTTGATAACTAATCATCATCCAGATAATTTGTGGATTTATGTATTAATGAGTTGTTACACTTACGTAAATGTCACATAATACACTGTACATAGCATTTTCAAGTATCTGAAGTAATTTATTCAGTACTTCAAAGAAGTGTAAAAACATGCTAAAAAGATGGTATCACTACAAAGCTTTCTGCTGGCTCCTCAATCAAATAATGTTTCCATGAAGACTAGATTTTCCGAAACATGAGGTTTTGATACTTCCCTTTTTTGAAGCAACAGGAGCAAATCTTCTTTTATAGTTGAGTTCAATAGTACTGTATCACAAGCATGCAGGGGCTTCTTCTAGTTCACCTGTGTGCTGCTGTTATGCTCCAAGTTCCTAGCGTGACTCAGCCACATTGTCACCAAAGCCTAAAGAGTGTTTGCACAATCTCACTTAAGTATAATGTGTAATGAACCACAAATGAATCCTGCTGGGGTGTAGGATAAGGAATTTCCACTTCAAGTAATGTCTCTGAATGGGGTGGTAAAACATGACCGTATTGCGCATCCAGGAAGTGTGAAATTTAAAAAAAAAAACAAAACCCAACTAAATTGCCATTTTTTATCTGCTGGTTACTTCTACATTTATTGCCTTATGGAACCAAAGTCCTGCAGGGAATGTGTCAAATCCTGATAGTATTTCTACTTATACATTGTATTTCTTAACAGTTGTGAAAAAAATTAAAAAAAAAAACTATTAGTCACTGGGGATTTGTCTAGGTTTGTGTGTGGCTACTAAAGAATTGTTTCAGCTTTAGTTGCATTTTCATTATTTGGTCTGTTGTCATGCATAATGTGAATGACATAATAAGAGTTGTGGCCAATGGCTCCATGACAATGGAGACCCGTCATGGCTGGCGTTCCTTAAAGGTCAGTACTCAAGTAAGTGGTGTTTAACATCTTTGTGGGAGACATGAGCAGTGGAATCAGGTACATCCTTAGGAAGTTTGCTGACAAGACCAAACTATGTGGTGAGGTTGATATGCTGGAGGGAATGGACCTTGACAGGCTTGAGAGCTGGGCTTGTGCAAACTGCATGAAGTTCAGCAAGGCCAAGTACAAGATTCTGCACCTGGGTTGGGGCAATCCCAAACACAAATAGAGGTTGGGTGGAGATTGGGTTGGAAACAGCTCTGAGGAGAAGGACTTTGGGGGCGCTGACTGATGAGGAGCTCAATGTGAACCAGCAGTGTGTGCTTGCAGCCCAGTAAGCCAACTGTATCCTAGGCTCCATCAAAAGAAGCATGGCCAGAATGTCAAGAGAGGTGATTCCCTCTGCTCTAATGAGATCCCACCTGGCCTACTGTGTTCTGGAGCCCCCAGAGTAAGAAGGTCGTAGAGCTCTTGGAGTGAGTCCAGAGGAGGGACGCAAAGATGATCAGGGGGCTGGAGCACCTCTGCTATGAAGTCAGGCTGAGAGAGTTGGGGCCGTTCAGCCTGGAGGAGGTTCTGGGGAGACCTTACAGCTGCCTTCCAGTACCTGAAGGAGGTCTACAACAAAGCTGGAGAGGGACATTTTAGAAGGGCATGGAGTGATAGAACAACAGGCTTAAAACTGGAAGAGGGGAGATTTGCATTAGACATTAGGAGGAAATTCTTTACTCTCTTTACTTGCAAGAAACTGGAACAGGTTGCCCAGGGAGGCTGTGGATTCCCTCTCCTTTCAAGTGTTCCAAGGGCAGTCTGGATGGAGCTTTGAGCAACCTGGACTACTGGGAGGTGTCCCTGCCCATGCAGGGGAGTTGGAACTGGATAACCCTTCCAAACCTAACTGTTCTAGGATTCTATGACAACCCATCTTCATTTCCCCATCTGGGAAATGTAAATACTTAGTAACCATAGAGCTGTCGCGTAACTGGCTGGATAGTTCCTGTACAATGTTCTCCAACTGATTTACCCTCTTTCTAGCTTCCTTATGCTTTCATTTCTAGCTTACATTAGGGGGTATTAATGTTCCAGAAGTTAGGAACTTCTGTGTTACTGTGAAGATTTGTTTGCTTTTTTGCCTCTACTAATATAAACAGTGCAGAGAAGGGAGTAGGGGTGTGAGCAATAGATCTACAAAGCTTGTAAAAGTCATTCTCTGTCAAGTAAATTTTGTTTTGCTTCTAATACTGCAACCTTTGTGAATCTTACTGCATTGTATACCTAAATAACTACACCTCCAAATTTGAAAAATACACTATGCAGCATATAGTAATTTTGCAGTCTTTTAGATCATGTGAGTTTGAATCATTTCCTCTGAGGCATTTTCTGAATATGCATTCATTAGAGGAAGCTGCATATTTGGAAATGAAAAGTAGCTTGATCAAAACAGCATTTTCAATTTTGTGATGTTCTGGTTGTCAGAAATAACCAGTGGTGGTAGGAAAAAAATTGATTTCTCTGAACTCTGTTATTGAAAATACATATGGCATTAACCACAGAATGCTAGGAAATAACATTTTGAGAATATGAGTAAGAAGCATGCGTTTCATGGCAAAAAATGCTTCTGTCACAATCCTTTTCTGTTTTGGAAATTTTGAAAAGCTGCAGTTTAGTCTTGTTAAGAAACACTATTACAGCTTTTGAGCTCAGTTCTGCCCTTCATATACTGTGTATTAGGATTGATGTATTTAGCCTTCTTGGCCTTGTTCTTTTTTTCCTGCATGGCTTTTAATGAATTAACTTTCAAAAATACCACCACCAAGACTAATGTAAAGAATGTTCACAAAACACTGCCCAGATCAGCTGTTGACTCCCCAAAGTGGTGGTAATGGTTCGAGTTCCAGCCCACACTATTAGGCTAAGGTGGCAACTTGACTAGCTTTGGTAGTAGTACGTTGAGGTTTTGGTTTTTTTCTGTAAAATATTAGCCTGAGGTCTGCTGGACAGTTTGGTGTGGCAGGAAACCTATGTCATCTACTACATTTTCTATTTTCAAAGAAGCCAGAGGGGGTGATGCACTCAGCTCCTACTGCATTTTTCTAAGATTTGAGTTATCAGTCCTTATTAACCTCCTTGGGAAAATCATAGTCCCCATGTCTGCCTTCCACATAGAGTCACCACCATTCAGGACTCCTCACTCTTTTTATTTTTCCTTTTTTGGTATTAATCCCAGAGAGAAATACAAGGCTTATGCAGGGAGAAAGATGAGGTCATTAGTAGACTCCACATACAGTATTAACAATGCCAGAACTCAAACTACCTCTTCCAGACACCACCAGTCTGTAAGTTTCATGTCAAAACTAGCAATATTCTGTCAGTTTGTGCCATTCTTTGGTGTTTGACATTTACCACATGGGCTGATGCAGCAGTAAGAAAAAAGCTGAGCTGGGCCTGGGGCTGTCTGCCCCAAGCAGACAGTGGAGGCCAAGCTGGGGAAGACCCACCACCAGTGCCAGGCACTGCCATGTCCTCTGATGAGGCCACTGGGTGACACGGCTGGGAAGCCACAGGCAGGAAGTGGATGATATGCTTTGTTTTATAGGTCAGCTCAGCTGCTGCCAGCACTGGTACCTTTCTGTACATAACACAGAGCCTGGACCCACAGCAGCAGGGCAGACCATGCTGCACAGGTCCTTGATTGGTGTTTCCTCCCAGCACACTCTCTGGATGAATGCAATAAAGGGTGAAAGTCTGACAGTTTGTTTGGGGGATTTGTTTGGTTTGTTGGTTTTTGTTTGTTTGTTTTGGTTCATTTTAGTTTGGGTTTTTTGCCTGATTTGTTTGTTTGGTTGGTTTTGTTTGTTTGTTTTGGTTCAGTTTAGTTTGGTTTTTTTGCCTAACAACACATTTGAAATGCCTGGCCCCTTCTTATGCTCAGGTTAATCATCTGGAAGAATGATTACTGACTCTCTGGTAGGACCACCAGAAAGATTTCCTTTTTGAGATGATCCTTCTGAGACCTGGACATTGCTAATAAGCAGCTGTGCGTTGCAGGGTATGTGGAGATGCACTGAGGTGCATCCAATCTCACTGCGACCTCAGTGAGAGAAGCCGGGAAGCCTGAAAGCACAGGGGGTGCCGGGGAAATGCAAAAGAGTGATCAAGAAAGGAGACGTGAGATCGCTCCGAGGCACCCGGCTACCTCCAGGATACTAGGCTGTGCAGGGGCAGGTTACACGGCACCATCACCCCAAAAAATGTTGCCTTATTTAAACCTTTTTGTCTCTTTTCAGCCCGGACGGAGCAGCCGCTGGGGGAACGCCGCGAGGGACCTGCTCCCCTCCGACCGTTACTCCCCCCGCCCTCGCGCCAGGCCGTTATTTCCACACCGCCC